>CM060249.1:45034381-45321881 GCA_030684275.1 Acipenser oxyrinchus oxyrinchus | reverse complement strand
CAGCAAGTCCAGTAGGAGCACAGACTATACATGATAAGGATGATTGGAACTGTTGAAATGTTAATTTTGAGATTACTTTAATCAGAAAGCTCTTTCCTGTCCCTGCTTGACCACTCACGTACAGCAGTAATGGTTTGTAATCTTTGCATGTGCAGGCTTTTTGTTCATGCTGAATTCCATGAGAGACAGTTTCATCAATCAGTTTGTATACATCTAGCTGATCACTGTTGAGCTGTGCAACAAGTTCGGGTAGCTGCAATATGGTGTCATCTGCTTGGTCCGTTGCTGCTATTACATCTGCCATTGCTAATTCTGCCTCATTGTCCATCAATGGATCACCAATGGGACATGCAATCTCCTCATTGGATCTCTGGCTTCCCTCTGGGGTATCATTTGCTACTTCAGCAGCTATATTTTCATCTTGCTCTATTTCCCTATGCAGCATATCTACATAATCTTTGAATTTGGTTCTGGTTATAGCAGACAAACTTGATTGAAAGATGTCCTCATAGGATGCAGAGTTAAGAACATAAGAAAGTTTACAAACGAGAGGAGGCCATTCAGCCCATCTTGCTCGTTTGGTTGTTAGTAGCTTATTGATCCCAGAATCTCATCAAGCAGTTTCTTGAAGGATCCCAGGGTGTCAGCTTCAACAACATTACTGGGGAGTTGGTTCCAGACCCCCACAATTCTCTGTGTAAAAAGTGCCTCCTATTTTCTGTTCTGAATACCCCTTTATCTAATCTCCATTTGTGACACCTGGTCCTTGTTTCTTTTTTCAGGTCAAAAAAGTCCCCTGGGTCGACATTGTCTATACATTTTAGGATTTTGAATGCTTGAATCAGATCAACGCATAGTCTTCTTTGTTCAAGACTAAATAGATTCAATTCTTTTAGCCTGCTTGCATACGACATGCCTTTTAAACCCAGGATAATTCTGGTTGCTCTTCTTTGCACTCTTTCTAGAGCAGCAATATCCTTTTTGTAACGAGGTGACCAGAACTGAACACAATATTCTAGGTGAGGTCTTACTAATGCATTGTAATGTTTTAACATTACTTCCCTTGATTTAAATTCAGCACTTCTCACAATATATCCAAGCATCTTGTTGGCCTTTTTATAGCTTCCCCACATTGTCTAGATGAAGACATTTCTGAGTCAACATAAACTCCTAGGTCTTTTTCATAGATCCCTTCTTCAATTTCAGTATCTCCCATATGATATTTATAATGCACATTTTTATTGCCTGCGTGCAATACTTTACACTTTTCTCAATTAAATGTCATTTGCCATGTGTCTGCCCAGTTCTGAATGCTGTCTAGATCATTTTGAATGACCTTTGCTGCTGCAACAGTGTTTGCCACTCCTCCTATTTTTGTGTTGTCTGCAAATTTAACAAGTTTGCTTACTATACCAGAATCTAAATCATTAATGTAGATTAGGCATAGCAGAGGACCTAATACTGATCTCTGTGGTACACCACTGGTTACCTCGCTCCATTTTGAGGTTTCTCCTCTAATCAGTACTTTCTGTTTTCTACATGTTAACCACTCCCTAATCCATGTGCATGCATTTCTTTGAATCCCTACTGCGTTCAGTTTGAGAATTAATCTTTTATGTGGGACTTTGTCAAAAGCTTTCTGGAAATCTAAATAAATCATGTTGTATGGTTTGCAATTATCCATTGTCAATGTTGCATCCTTAAAAAAATCAAGCAGGTTAGTTAGACACGATCTCCCTTTCCTAAAACCATGCTGACTGTCTCCCAGGATATTGTTACCATATAGGTAATTTTCCATTTTAGATCTTATTATAGTTTCCATAAGTTTACATATAATAGAAGTCAGGCTTATTGGTCTGTAGTTACCTGGTTCGGTTTTGTCTCCCTCTTTGTGGATCGGTATTACGTTTGCAATTTTCCAGTCTGTCGATACAACCCCTGTGTCAAGAGACTGTTGCGTGATCTTGGTTAGCGGTTTGTAAATAACTTCTTTCATTTCTTTGAGTACTATTGGGAGGATCTCATCTGGCTCAGGGGATTTGTTTATTTTAAGAGCTCCTAGTTCCTTTAACACTTCTGCTTCTGTTATGCTAAAGTTATTTAAAACTGGATAGGAACAGGTCGACGTGTGGGGCATGTTGTCCGTGTCCTCCTTTGTAAAAACCTGTGAAAAGTAATCATTTAATATATTTGCTATTTTTTTTCTTCATCTATGATTTTGCCATTTGTGTCTCTTAGACATTTAACCTCCTCTTTGAATGGTCTCTTGCTGTTATAATATTGGAAAAACATTTTGGAATTGGTTTTAGCCCCCTTAGCAATACATTTAATGGCTGTCTTACCTGAGTTGTTGCCTTTGTTTTGATGTGGTCTCCCTTCTGTTTTTTTGTTTTCTCCCCCCTTCCTTTCTAGTTTAAATGCTTATGTACCTCCTCAAGGATCCTTTCTCCGAGTAGATTGGTTCCCTTTTTGTTTAAGTGCAGTCCGTCCCGCCTATATAGATAGTCCTTGTTGTAGAATGTGCTCCAATGTTCAAGAAATGTGAAGCCTTCCTGTGTGCACCACAATTTCAGCCATGCATTTTGATTTTGTATTTCTAGCTGTCCATATGGTCCTTTGCAAGGTGCCGGCAGTATCCCAGAAAATACTACAGTTTTGGTCTTATCTTTTAATTTCATTCCTAGCTCTCTGAATTTGTTTTGCAGGAATCTTGGCCTGTCTCTTCCAATATTGTTTGTACCGATGTGGACGACTACTACCGGGTCGTCTCCTGTTCGTTCTAGGAGCCTGTCCACGTTCTCAGTGATGTGCTTGTGAGAGGCTCCTGGAAGGCAGCACACTGTTGTAGTAAGGGGGTCCAAACTGCGAACTGAACTTGCTGTGTTTCTCAATATGGAGTCCCCAACAATCATGACTTCCCTTCTTCTTGTTGCCTGGCCAGCACTGTTTATAGGGTCCTGGATGTTCCTTTCTTTCTCTTGATGTTGGTTTTGGTCATCGAAATTTTGAAGTGGCTCAAATTTGTTGGATGTTTGGATTTCTGGTGTTTGACGAAGTTTCTTTTTTTCCCTGCTTCTGCCTATCTGCCTATCTGAACCCAGCTGTTTGGACCCTCTTCCATCTTCCTGGTGGCTTTCAGTCTGCTAGGAGTGCAAACTTCCATGAATTGTGGGTGTGCCAGCTCCTCAAGCTCCTGTTGCTGTCTCATTTCCTCCAGCTCCATTTCTAGCACACTAACTAGTTTAAGCAAGTCCTAGATTTTGCAGCACTTTACACACACTTGGTTGAGCTCTGTTGGGATTTCCCACATCATGCAGTTCTCATCCCTCCATGGTTTGAAAAGGAGAAGCAGGGCAAAGTGAAACTGTTCTTTTTTTTCTGGGTTCCGACAAGTGAGTTTTGCATGATTAATTAGCAATGATTTTGATCGCCGCACCAGACACCCACCACATCCATTAACCTCATACTTTCCTTTGTTTGGATCAGGCTGGGCTGTTAAGCTGTAGTCAAACCACTGTGCCACATCGTATAGACATAAGTCTTCCAAGTCTGCTGATCTTTTGGGATAATAGGTGTCAATTAGATTGTTTTTTAACAGATCAGCACTGTCTGGATTGTTCTCTGCCAACAATTCTATGTCAGTATAAGCTTTCATCATTTGTCGCCTATTTTTTTTTAAAGTTGATATTAAGGTAGCGCACAGAGCATGATTTACCATAGAGCGAGCTGCCAGATAGGCGGTCAGCAGCCTCGTATGCTCCACACTCTCGATGTGACAAGGTCTTGATGCCAACACTCCACAACCTTGAGGCCAAACTTTTGTTAGATGTAATGTCCTCCCACATGTCATGAAGTTCTGAATGTTCATGTTTGGTTATGTAGGAGGTGACGTAATGAAGAAGGGCTAAGGAACCATCAGCCACAAACTGCACATCCACATTGGCACGCCATGCATACAGCAGTGCTGGATTGTAGTCATTAATGTATTGTTCCTCTTTTGTACGTGGCAACTCATACACACGTTTAGAGGACTTGGCCTTCAAATGGTGCCTAATTGCAGAGAACAGGTCATTCACTTGTCCTGTTTTGCTTACCTTCCTTGGGAAACCAAAATGACATCTGGTGTAGAACTTGTCACAGCTCTTCACAGTGCGGTGGCAGTATTTGTTGCATTTGTGAGTTTGGAATTAATCTACCAGAGACCGTAAATTTGGACTCTCTGTCTCACTGGGTAGGGAGCATATCACTTACTTCATGATGAAAGCCAGGACGGTTGCATTGTCTGACAATTCTAGTCGTGGAGCATCTTTCACCCATAGGAGCATGTGAATGTGTGGTGCACCACGACTCTGATACTCTACTCTCCAGAAGAATTGAACCACCTCTCCAAGGGAGGGAGGGGGGGGTTGTTCTTGCACCGAATAAATTTCAGTATTGCATGAAATCTGTGATGGAAATGCTTGGCCACAGTGACAGGATCCATAGAGCAAAGTTCTCCAAATGTCATGCAAGCTAATCCTGGAAGATCATTGTTTTCCCATTTCAACAGCTCAGTCAGTTCTTCCCAGCTGTATTCTGCACAGCTTAGAGTCACAAACCATGTTGGAGGTCCAAAGTTACGCAACATGCACATGACATCAGAGTTTCGCCTGTACCACACATGTTGGCCAGTATGCAGTCCAAATTAATCTCCAATGACTGATCTTTGGAAGCTATTTTGTCCAATAACTGTGCCGCAGTAAGGTTAAGGAGCAGTGTACTTGTCTTCAATGTGTGAGCAATGCTGTAGGATAACGCACACAGTTCACTATCCCACAGAAGATGGAAGAGGTACTGTATATTTCTCCGAAAAGCAGCAATTGATGAATTCAATCTGGCTGCCCGATACTCCGCCCCAGATATTTTCACTCTTCTGTCATCTAGTCGACCACCAGTTCCTTTTGGAAAGAGACCAGGAAAACATTGTGCTTCCAGTCTTTTACCAGATACTCAAGGGGATTTCTGCATTTGTTTTTGATGCCATTCTTTCAACCTTATGTACTTTATTACGACACCATTATAATTCTATCAGCCATAGTGCCTTACCTTCTTTAGTTATTGATGGTAAGGATTTTCTAGGCAATTGTAATAATACATTTATTCGTAATCGTTGCTTGCCCCAGTATCACATTTCAAAATCTAGAATTTATTCGGAACAGATTTTGGGACTTCTAAAATGGTCCTTTTCCTGGCTAATAATACCTTATAGATTTGCTATTAATAATAAGGTCAAAGAAATTCATTTTAAAATACTCCATAGGTATTATCCCTGTAATACGTATATCTCTAAATTTAATCCCTTGATTTCTAGTGCCTGTGCATTCTGAGGTCAAGAAGAGGATATATGTCATTTATTTGTAATCTGTGATTACACGAAGTCTTTCTGGACTGATGTTTCATTTGACATAAAGAATATTATCTTTGGTTATGAAGAAAATGTCAGTAAGCTATCCAGTTTTGTTAACTGTATTATTTTATTGGGAAAGTTTCATATTCATAAATCAAAATGTACAAACAATAACCCTTCTTTTAGGCTTTTCAAACAAGACCTAGGGCTGGACCAAATCAAAATTAGCACTTAGCGAACGAGGATGCGAAAACATTCGCGGTAACAAAACACAAGAAAAAATTCAAGCAAAATCTCACAGAACCAAAACAAGCCCTTTTCGCCCTTCAAAAAGCAGCTATTGCTTGTTGACTACAAGCGGGTTAAGAAGGGGGAGTGGTCTGCTATCGCCCAAGCAAATCTACTCAATTCCAGCTATAAATCACATCGGAGGACCGGATTTTATAGTCAACTTCAAACTTGTCGTAAGCTATCGCGTATTAAGAAAATAGTAAAAAAAAAAAAAAAAAAAAAAAAAAAAACACTAAACATCCTGATATTTGCAAAAGAAAAAAAACAATTCATGCCTCAAGATGCTCCACTGACTTCATATATGGAACACATGCACACAACACTGAATAATTTAAAATTAACAATTTACAGTATCAAATATTAGTATGTGTATTATTATCATAATGTATGTTATTTGTTGAACCCTTAAACGAAACACGCACAAGACTTCATTTAGCCTACTTTTTTTGTTGTTGTTTTTTTGCCACAGTTTGAGTTAAATGTTTAATAAAGCAATATGTATTATTTATTTAATACATACAAACAATAAACTCTTTTCTACTCACGGACAGGTTTGCTTGAAGCAGTGTCTCTTTCAGTGATGGTAAAGCTTTTTAGATATATTTTCTTTTATTTCTTATCTTTACAGTAAGCTACGGCTACGGACAGTACACTTTTTTTAAGTCCACCTACCTCTGTTCAAATTATTCATTTCTAAAGGCACAGTGCTCCATTACATTGAACTTCAATCAAACTCAAGGCTAACAAATGTAAACAGACTAGAATACTAATAAAGAACATATGAATGTTTTAACCACTTTAAAGATATTAACTTTTAGTTTGAAACATTTGGTTACTCTCGTAAAGTACTTCGACATGTTGGCCTACACAGAAACATTATGAAGCCCAAATTCTCGGCATGTAAGAACAAGCCCACCGTTCCAGTACAAGGGAGCATATTTTGGCTATACCGTGTCAGCATGCCAAGCGCTCCCCTCAAAACGTATAAATCCGTGTAGATAACAAAATTACGTAATACCTATAAAGGTCATCTCAGAAGCATCAAGATGAAGTTTTTAAATTTGCTTTGGGTTTTCGACAGAAATAATAATAATAATAATAACAATAATAATAATAATAATAATAATAATAATAATAATAATAATAATAATAATAATAATAATAAAAAAATACAACTACCCGACTTAAAAAATAAAAAGTTGATTGCAGATTTTTAATTTTTTTTTTCACGGCCCTGGATAGCATTTCATTCGACTTCATACTGTATATAATATGTACCGGTACTGATCCTGGCAACAGTGTTACTTTGGTTTTTTGATGTTCTATACACCCCAAGTTTTTTATTTATTTTTTATAAGCATTTTAATTTTATAATATTCGTACAGAGTTTCTTTGTTAACCTTTTTTTTAAAATATTTGTTCTTATGCAGTTACTATACAGCCTTGTGCACAACAGGGCTCTGGGTAGCACCGTGCCAATCGGGTATGAGGATGCATGGTGCTGACACAAAGCAATGCCAGCATCCTCATTCCCGACTGGCACGGTGCTGACACAAGCCAGGAAAATGCGATATGGAAACTAGCGATATTATCGCATAAACACTCTTTTGCAAGAGCAATCAGGGTTTGATTTGGTCCGACCCCTAGATAACTTTAAGAATACTCTGGATTGTTCTTTAAATCTCCAAATTACCGATCTTTGTTATAATTTAAACCTAACATTCATATATACATTATTTTCCTTTTTGTTCTGTACCTCTTGTTCTGTTTAATTGTTGTATATTAGAACAATAGTTTTTTTGCAATAAAAAAAAAGATACTCGACTCCGCCTTTAGTTCCGCCTCACGCGCAAAGCATTGTGCTATATACAGAGAGCTCGGCAGAATTTTTTCTATGGAGAGTCAATGGAGGCGTAAGAGTTTGTGCTGGTTTTCGCCATGTTAAAAAAAATGCATCAAACTTTTGAAGTAATACGTAATTATTATGAAAAATGTTATTTTCTGAGCACTGTCCTTTTCCACAGCACATGCGCAGTAATGGCTGTCCGCACATGTCATCGATGATAATATCTATTGACAGCTTTCAGATGTGAGTAATGGGAAATTTAAAAGCTATATCATATCAGATATATTTTATTACTATTTTTGTGTATTACTATTATTTGTGAAATCATTTTATAACAAATATACGGATGAACATCACCTTTTTTTAACCTACTTTGTCCAAGTAGGTACAGGTAGTTTGTTTATCGTACTATATTACTGTGTCTTGATAATGTTATGTTGTAATGTTATGTATTTCTAAAGTAACCAGTGTTACTGGACTGTTAAATGATTTAATGAATATGTTTCTTTTTGTTTTATTAAAAAATATATTGCAATGTGTGTATTAAATTAATACAATAAAAGTATTGCATTTTTGTAAATATAAACTGTGATCTGTTAACTGTACCACTGAATAGTGAGTTATTGGGGCTCCCAAGTGGCGCATCCAGTAAAGGCGCTCCGCGCAGAGTGCAGGATGTGCCCTATAGCCTGGAGATCGCAGGTTCGAATCCAGGCTATGTCACAGCCGACCGTGACCGGGAGTTCCTAGAGGCGGCGCAATTGGCTGAGCGCTGCCCGGGTAGAGAGGGCTTAGGTCGGCAGGGGAATCCACGGCTCACCGCGACTTCAGCAACCCCTGTGGCCGATAGGGCGCCTGTGGTTCTGCAGTGGAGCCGCCAGTTCCCGTCTGCGGGTCAGCTGACGTTTCGGCGTCTAGTGCATAGCGTCTTCACGCTCAGTACACGCGCTCCTGCGCATAGCGCTTCGGCGTTTTCAGTGTCAGCGCTTTGTGCTTAGTGCCTCGGCACTTGGGGCTCGGTGCATGGCCCTCGACGCTCGGTGCTCGGTGCACGCACCTCGACGCCGATGCTTCGGCGCCGACGCATCGACGCCTCGACGCCGGTGCACGCACTCGACGCTGACGCCGGCGCTGGCGGTACACGCACTCGACGCCGGTGCTCGGTGCTCGATGCTAGGTGCACGCACCTCGATGCTTCGACGCCGGCGCCGGCGCGATCGACGCCGACGCCGGCGCACGCACCTCGACGCCGACGCTTCGGCGCCGACGCTAGGCGCATCGCTGCCTCGACGCTCGGTGCACGCACCTCGACGCTCGGCGCTTCGGCGCTCGACGCTCGGTGCTCGGTGCACGCACCTCGACGCTCGGTGCACGCACCTCGACGCTCGATGCTTCGGCGCTCGACGCTCGGTGCATCGACACCTCCATGCTCAGTGCACATACCTTGACGAAAGTTCCGTCGAACATCCGCCAGGGCGTACGCTTGGGTCCCATTTTCAGGAGGGAAGTCATCACGACCGATGCTTCCAACCAAGGTTCGGGAGCTGTCTGGAACGGGACAGGGACCCGTGGAGTGTGGTCAGGACCCTGGAGGTCAGCCCACATCAATGCTCTGAAACTCAGAGCGGTGGACCTCGCCCTCCGGCACTTCTTGCCAGTGCTTCTAGGCAAGCATGTGTTAGTGCGGTCAGACAACACCACAGTTGTGGCGTATATCAACCGCCAGGGCGGCTTGTGGTCCCCCGGTCTTCACCGGATGGTAACACGGATGTTGCTATGGGCACAACCGTGTTTAACCTCTCTTTGTGCGGTTCACCTACCGGGCAGAGTCAATTACACAGCAGACCTCCTATCCAGAGGAGGCCCTCTTGCCGGCGAATGGCGTCTTCACCCTCAGGTGGTAGAGCGCATCTGTGAATGGTTCGGCACAGCGCAGGTAGATCTCTTCACTTCGCATGAGACCACGCACTGCCCCCTATGGTTCTCGGTGAAGGGCCTCGACAGCCCCCTAGGAGTCGATGCACTGGCTCACGAATGGCCACCAGGGCTCCTATATGCATTTCCACCAGTTCCGATGCTCCCCGCCTTCTTAGAGAAGGTCAGGTAGAGCAAGCAACAGTGATTCTGATTGCTCCTCGGTGGCCTCGGAGAATATGGTTCCCGAGTCTGGTGCACTTGTTGCACGGTCACCTGAGGGAGCTCCCTCTGCGAGCGGACCTGTTGTCCCAAGCCCAAGGAGGGCTATGGCACCCTAACCCCAAGCTCATGCAGCTATGGGCTCTCGACGGCGGTGATTTTGACCATTCAGAGTGCTAGAGCACCCTCTACTAGGTCGCAGTATACATACAAGTGGCAGCTGCTTCAAGATTGGTGTCTGGCGGAGGGCCATGACCCAATATCTTGCCCTATGGCAGTGATATTACAGTTTCTACAGAAACTGTTAGATGAAGGGAAATCTCCCTCTACACTTAAGGTGTATTTAGCCGCCATATCGGCTTGCCATGTACGCATTGACGGTTTATCACCAGGTTTCCATTTTCTGGCATCTCAGTTCCTGAAGGGCGCAAGATGCTTGCGGCCTCCAAGGATGACCAGTTTACCGTCATGGAGCCTTGACTTGGTGTTAGAAGCCCTTACCAAGGCACCGTTCGAGCCTCTCCACAGCGTGGACATGAAGCTCGTGTCTATGAAAAATGCGTTTTTGCTATCAGTGGTATCAGCCAAACTCGTGGGTGAGTTACATGAACTTTCAGTGCATTCATCATGTACTCGTTTCGCAGAAGACGGATCTAAAGTCTCCATGCGTCCAAATCCGGCCTTTTTACCTAAGGTCATATCCCCGTTTCATATGAACCAACCAGTCGAGTTGATGGCGTTCCATCCTCCTCCTTTTTCTTCCCCAGAGGAAGAACGGTTACACATGCTCTGCCCCGTGCGGGCATTGAGGTGTTATATTGACCATACAATGACTGTGAGGCGAACAGAACAGCTGTTCATATGCCATGGTTCTAGGACTTTGGGTCAGCCATTGTCTAAACAACGCCTTTCCCATTGGATAGTGGATGCTATTAAATTAGCATATGAATCTGCAGGCCTTCCGCCACCAGGGCAGTTGAAGGCACATTCCACTAGGGGTATGGCGACATCCTGGGTCCTCTTTAGAGGGATGCCGGTGTCTGACATTTGCGCTGCAATCAGTTGAGCTACACCGCATACTTTTATGAGGTTCTACCGTTTAAATGTACTGGAATCCTCTGCTCAGTCATTCGGAGCATCCGTGTTACACTCTATGACGCCCTAGTTGGCGGTCATATTGAGTATTGTTACGATATGGTGTTGATTGTTCCACCTTAGGACAGGTGTCATTGCGAGCATAGATGCTGAGGCGCGGTTCCGCATACATGTAGATGTGTTGCCTACGCAGTTGCGTTATGACGTAAGTCTGTCCTACTGCCGAGAATCCTCCCTCGCGACGGCTTGGGTACACTGTTCCCACACTTGATGGTTATTTTTGACTTGAAAGGGAACGATAGGTTGCGGATGCAACCCCGGTTCCCTGAAAGAGAAAATAACCATCATAACCGCGAGGTCGCCCCGGAAGCCTTCACGGCCTGAAGAGCAAAAGAGGAAGCGAGTCTCTGCGCGCTGTGTATAGTAAGCTCCCAGGGGGGCAGGCTTACGTGGCAGCTCGCGCAGAGGCCTATCGGCAGCTTTGCTATAAAAGCTCAGTCAATCCCTACTGCCTGACGGCAATATCCCACACTTGATGGTTATTTTCTCTTTCAGGGAGCCGGGGTTGCATCCGCAACCTATCGATCTGTGTTGTCCTCCGGCACTATAGGTCTGGTGGCATTGTTGTGGATCTGCAGTGCGAAAAATGACAGCTTGGCAGGAGCACGTTTCGGAGGACGCATGTTCCAGCCTCCGTTTCCCGAGTCGAGGGGTGCGAGCGGTGAGCAGAGGATACAGATAATAATTGGGCATGCTAAACTGGGGAAAAAAACGGGGTAAAAAAATTGGCGACGACTAAATTTAAAAAAAAAAAAGTTATTTGAATAAAAATGGTTTCTCCAAGAATAATAAATGTTGACTTTACACTTTTGTCTCTAATCTTCTATTCTTTTAAGCACCCATATTTAATAGTTTATAAACAAAATAATGTATCAATTAAGCTACAAAAAATAAATACAAAAAATATAGCAATACAAAAACTTCACTTTACACATAAAATACTGTATATTATGTAATGTCTTGTTTAATTGTAATAATTTAATAAGAGCGATGTTTCTGCGGAAAAGGACATTTTTACCTTACTTTGGTGACATATTTCTCTTACTGTATTACAGGTATTCCATTTTTTCCCTACATTTCACTTAAGTGTGGGGAAACTACAAATTAAAAACACAATGGTGACTTTGGTAAGATGACCAGCCTTCCCATTTTGGATGGGACAGTCCCACTTTTCAGAACCTTTCTTGTGATGCTCATTTCGTCCTGTTTTTTCCCCAGAGCATCGTCGCGCTGGTAACAGAAATTACAGAATATTGTATTTTCATGCAGGCTGCTGTCTTTCTACCATATCTAACTTATTACAGTACAACACTAAAGAAGGTTGAACGACCAGTAGCATTAAAAAATGTCTGTACAGCGCGGCAAATCTGGAGAATTACTGAAAAGTCAACATTCATATTTGCAACCAATCACAGAGAATTGTGGGCAGATTTAGCCACTGACTGCTGCTAAAACAAACTGGCGGCTATCCTTCTTCTGAATCATCATTCTCGCTGTGTGAAGAGGTTAGACTACTGTAGTCTAACAATAACGACTAATAGGGGTACCATTGTATTGTGTTGCAATTATCTCTTCATCCATGATATTTGTATATATGCGTGCAAACGACTTTGCTTCATGTGCAGCTATAGGCGACAATTGCAGAGCTGTCATGTCACATTACCTTGACATGTTTACAACGTAGTGCACTGAAACTTATCATGGTTTGAACACTTTGTGCATTGAAATAGCCCATCACAACAATAGGAGACGCTGTACAATGTGGCTAAAGTATTTGGAAACATATGTCCTATTGAAATAAGTCACCTTACCCTCTAAGAAACGTATGTTCGTGAATAATACAAAGTAATTTATGAACTAGTAACTTCCACATTTGTGAAATTCATATTGTAAAAATAAGTTTCAGAAAATTTTTTATTTCTTAAGTATACGTGTTATGTTGTTTTTACCGATAGTGAAATACAATAGTTTCAGGTCTCCTGGTGCCAATTTAATTGCTTAAAAAAATATTTACATTGATAGTTGAGTACTGTATATGATTGTGACAGAAATATGAGTTCTGGTTGTAAATCTCCCTCCCGACCTGTGAGGGCGATAAGTAGCGAAAGGGAAAGACTTTGGACGGGTTGGCCTGACAGTTCATTTCCTGGGTCGGAAAGTCAGTCAGCCTGGAAAAAGACAGGGCTCCGCTGCAGGAACGTATTGACCCAGAAGGTAAACGAGGTAGCAGCTGCAGGCAATAAAGTCAGCTGTAATTGTTTACCAAGGGGTCATGCATGATTGCATAAAAGGGGCCGGAGAATTGTAAATCTTTTCCTTCACTTGGGTTTTATTGAGAGACTGGAAGGACCGTGTGAGACGAGAGAAGCGCGACGGGAAATAGTCGTGAGTGTTTTGTTTGTTTGTTCGTGTCTGTTTAGTAACTGTGTTTTTGTTATATAGCACTAGACGGCTAAACATGAATCCGGAGCTGTCGCCAAGGGCTAGCACAAAACCGGATCAACACTGCACTACAGTCACGATTAACATTGTTATCAGCATAGCACATATTATATTGTACTTCACCTCAAGCACTGAGAGCACTCACTTTGGACTTGTGATCGTGTGTGTGTCTAATTGTGTGTGTTAGTACTGTGCTTATTATTTACGGGACTGCAACCCTTTTCATTACTGTTCAATACACATTGTTGTGTATTGCCAGTTCATTATTATTTGCTGGCTGGTCATCAGACCATTGGATTAATAATCATTAAATCAACCATTTCACTCGTACTTTGTTGTCTGTTTGTTCTTGGGATTACTGCATCCGCACCACACCTGCTATACACCTGCTACTAATTACCACTTTGCCACAATGATACAAATAGTTTAAAACAATTACAAAGAGAGAAGATGCAGAAAAGGGACTAGTTTTGCAGCAGTAATTAGCAATAAAATAGAATCTCGCAATTTGATATTATTGAATTGTTACTGTGTAATTTAATGACATTACAAAGAAAGTAAAATATTCCACTCTGAATATCTCCATGAGTCTCTGCATTCACAGTGGGCAGCAGTGTGGAGTAGTGGTTAGGGCTCTGGACTCTTGACCGAAGGGTTGTGGGTTCAATCCCAGGTGGGGGACACTGCTGCTTTATCCTTGAGCAAGGTACTTTACCTAGATTGCTCCAGTAAAAACCTAACTTTATCAATGGGTAATTGTATGTAAAAATAATGTGTAAAAAATAATGTAATTGTATGTAAAAATAATGTGATATCTTGTAACAATTGTAAGTCGCCCTGGATAAGGGTGTCTGCTAAGAAATAAATAATAATAAATTCACTTTCAGTATGATATTAGATACATACAGAAACATTGCCAAATTTAAAATAAAAAACAGAGATCTTCCCTGTGGCTTTGATGTTGGAAGTTATTCACAATATCTCCAAACTGTCCCAGTTTAAGGACTTAAAAATCTGGTCACCTTAGCTTTTGGCTGATGTTTTCAGGGTATTGGCGCAGCAAAAGTAAATCATGTAATAAACTATCATTGCTGTCTGGCAGTTCTCGCGCGTCGCTGATAACTTGGCGCTAGAAACTACTGTTCCTCTCCATTAAATATTAATGCCAATATGACATAAGCAGACAAAACTTTGACTGCTATAATAATTTTTTAAAAAAGAAGATTTTATGCCAGATATGCACAGATGTGTTTAGCAGTAGTCTGCTATGCTTCATATACTGTACACTGATCTTGTTGGAACAGAAACCTTCTTTTAAATTCCTAGCTGACTTCAGGTTCCCTGTAGAATATCCCTGTACATTAAAGTCTGAACTGACTTCTTCAGATTCCCCTGTAGAATATCCCTGTACATTAAAGTCCTAGCTGACTTCTTCAGATTCCCCTGTAGAATATCCCTGTACATTAAAGTCTGAACTGACTTCTTCAGATTCCCCTGTAGAATATCCCTGTACATTAAAGTCCTAGCTGACTTCTTCAGATTCCCCTGTAGAATATCCCTGTACATTAAAGTCCTAGCTGACTTCTTCAGATTCCCTGTAGAATATCCCTGTACATTAAAGTCCTAGCTGACTTCTTCAGATTCCCCTGTAGAATATCCCTGTACATTTCCCTATTCATATTGCCTTCTATTAGTACATGTTCACCAACACCTGAAGCTGTCTTACACCCGCAAACTTCCATGTTTCATGGTGGGTTGCAGATGTAACGTAGTGGAGGCTGGGTGCGAACTGGCGACCCCAAGGGTCAAAAACACAGTGCAAAAGAGCTTTTAAACTCATCTCATCTCAGGGTATCACACAACACTGCCCGTTACACAGACACTTCTCTTTTAAAAATAGAGGTATTTTTTGGCTAAAGCTAATCTTTTCTTCTTGTTGACTGTGGTGATGAAGGGCTTCTTTCTAGCAACCCAACCATTTAATCCCTTCTCTTTCACTGATTTTGTGCAGACACCTTAACACTACATTCTTAAACTAGCTCCTGCACAATATTTAAAGCACTCCTGTTCTGCCTGAATAATAAAGCACATCTGGCATCAAATCTTTGTTTACAAAGTTTAATATAGGAGAAATGGTGTTTATATTTTCTTTGCAAGTTGCCTAAATATATACTAAATACAAATAAGTAGTTTTTTTTTGTAATATTTAGATTCAACATGAAAAATTAAATGTGACGCTGATTGTATAATTGTTGTAGTCTGTATATAATTTTGCTAAAATTGTTAGAGAAAAATGTAATTGTTATGTTATTTAGCATAAACAACCTAGGGTGTTTAATTTTCAATTAGAAAACTGGATTAAGATGTAGATTGGACTGTTTACTCAACAGCTAGATATCTGGGTGTTCCGTGTTTATAACTACCACTCCTTTAATAACCTTGAATTCTGTTTATTTCCTTGAAACTCCAGCTCAATTACGAGAATGGCAGTTCAAAAGGATATATTTCTATTTCTTTGGGTGTGTGGAGTTGGTGATGAGATCATTCAGCAGATGCAAAGCCAGGTGGTACATTTTAACATACAAAGGACACCTTTAAGAACAAGGAGCATTGTGAAACTTAGGGTACACTGTTTACTGATTGTTGAAGACCCAGGGAGAATCTATCCATACAGATTATAAAGCTTGCAAGGTTTTCAGGCAGGAAATCTATAGCGCAAGTGCCTGGTCCATTCATTGGTTAATCTACAAGCCTATTACCAGCAAGTTCCCATTTCTCAAACTCAGTCTTGCCATGCTTTTGAATTACTTCTCCCCAACCACCACCACCTCCCTGCCAGCCTTGTCTGGAGGGGGGGAGTATACAATGCTCCTCTGCCTAATATTTTTTGTTCACCTGGATGAACACGTCGCATAGATTTTTTTTATTTATTGTTTTTTTAGCAGGCGGCACCGGGATGCTTTAAGGGATGAGGCTGTGCTCCAACTATTTTTACTCTACTTATTTTTCTTCACCCATAGTTGGGATCAATGCTTTTGTAAATCTGTAAGATTTTGTATTATAATAAAGGTGGTTATTTAACACACGATTGTCCTGACTGAAACACTATTAACTCCACTCTTTGTGCAAATCCCAAACAACAGGCTAACTGACTAAGATAGCAACAAAACTAGTTGCTGGAGTTATTTAAGGGACACTGACTGAAGAGGATAAGAACATCTCAAACACCTCATGTAAGACAATGTTTTTTGGGGCATCTCCCAGATATATGTCGAAAATATAATGCAGATTGTTATGCTCAAGAAATGGAAAAATCCCCAAATTCTGTGAAATATCAGGAATTGTTCCCTTATTACATCCCTTTTAATGTTGTACAATCAAAAAATACTTAGTTGTTTAACTGCTCAAATAGAAGACATTCACAAATAGCAATGCTGTAGTCACTGTGATTTATCTTAATGCCTTAATGTATTCATTAATTTAATTTTGTTAATTTTTTACAGCTTGACTCCTCAACTGTTGTGCTGAAGGAGGGTGAATCTTTAGCAAGGTACTTGCCCACTCTAGGTGATGGACTGGCTTTGAAAAGTTATTGCATAAAACAAACTGACAGTAATTGACATAATGGAAACAAGACCAACCATGCAAGGAAAAATGTTCTTGAAAAAATGAAGTTAAAGCAACCATCAGCAGTCAGTTCTGATTCAAGTGATGATGAAAACCATTCACAACACAAAATAGTGAAAGTAGTGAGTAGTGAGTAGTGAAAGTAGTGAGTAGTGGTGGAGCTGGTACTAGAAAAATCTCTGTCCCAAAGAACATGGACTGTGATGGGTTGTTAAAGATTGGGAAAGATCTGTTTTTTCCTGATGGACAGTCAAAAAAAGGGATTGTAAAAGAGTTCACTTTTGAAAACTTAATGCGAATGTAGGGGATGTGTATGAAAAAGTAAAAATGTGAATTGTTGGTTTCTATTTGGCATCTTTGGATCAAGATGGAAATGAAACAACTGTGGAAGTGGGAGACAATGTCCCAGAAGAAACATTGAGTGTGCTCTAGATAATGGCTGCACTGTGCCGAAGCTGCTGAGTCTGCAAGTTCATTTTCCAGTGAAAAGTCAGCATGCATCCGGTATCTGAAACAGATACCTCAAATGTATGCCTTAGATTATGGGGGTTATTTTCAAAGGAGCTCAGCTAGAGGATAGAGCTATTGAGCTACCTTCTTTAACGTGTCGATCTAGGCTTGCACATACTGTACTCCTTTTAAGAAGTAATATCAATGTTCAATAATGTGAAAATATGTGAGGGAATCTAAGGGAGAGTGGTCTTGCTTATTTATTTGTTTGCATTAATAAACAAATGACTTGATCCTTAATTGTGGTAAAGCAATACAAATGTTAGATATGGAAGCCAATCACATCTTTAAATTAAAGCAGTAAAACGCTCAGTTGTATACAAAACAATGTTGCTGTTCCAGTTTGAGTAGCACTTCTAACTAATTAAGCTGCAGATATATAAAAACTACTATTTTTTAACAGTCATTTAAACTAAACAGGTAACACAGGAATGTCATCTGCAAACTTTGTTGTAAAGTTCATTGTGAAGCAAAAAAATATTTTTTTCCATATGCTTCTGGTTTTATATACTGATAAATATGTATACGTCTAACGTAAGTAGCATACATATTATTGAAATCTTTTTTTTACAAACCAAGAATATAAAATTAAGAGGTGACGAGTATCAGTAACTATTAACAAACATAAACCTTTTCCACATAACCACTGTATCATATGATTTTAAGCATAAGCTCAACCTTCAGTGAATGTACAAAAGCTGGGACAGCAGCAAAGTCGGCTTTCTATAAACTGGAATAATGTATCTCTAAACAAAACTATGTAGCCCATAGAAGGTATAAAAAATGCCACTTAAAATCAGTAAGTGTTTCAGACCAAAATGTGTCAAGTCAGAGAGAGAGAGAGAAATGATTTGAAATCATTTTAATATGCATGGTTTTGGAAACGGCTGTGTTTCTGAAATGAGGATACTTCCTCTAATCATACGTAATCAAACTGTTCCTATAAATAGCCTTTCATCGATGCCTCATAGTCGTTTCTTTGTTTGGACTTGACTCTCCAATTGTAGACCCAGGGCATGGCATTCATTTTCAAGCTCTGCAATTTCATTCTGCTGTATTTCTCATTCTGCAGTTCTGGCAGACCAGTGATTACCAGTCCAGTCACTGCTGATGAACATCGTCATCCAATAAACTCCATGCTCAAATCACAAAGGTAGAAATGTAAATGTAGTCATGTTGTTACTTCTTCCTTGATATTTATGACATTTTGATCCCTTCCGAAAGTTCCTAATTTCATTAACTTCATGCGCAAAAATTCACAAAGTAACTTTCCAGATTTGTTTCAGCTTAACTCGTAGACACAGCCCATGACACATTTCCAATGTGTCATCAGGTATGCATGAATGCATGGGCGTAGCCCAATGCGAAGGCAACCACGCACAGCAGATTACAGCAGTGTGGACTAGTGGTTAGGGCTCTGGACTCTTGACCGGTGGGTCGTGGGTTCAATCCCAGGTGGGGGACACTGCTGCTGTACCCTTGAGCAAGGTACTTTACCTAGATTGCTCCAGTAAAAACCCAACTGTATAAATGGGTAATTGTATGTAAAAAATAATGTGATATCTTGTAACAATTGTAAGTCGCCCTGGATAAGGTCGTCGGCTAAGAAATAAATAATAATGACAGGAAAAGAAACATTTATTATTTAATCGCCATTATCGTATAACAGATCCCAACATAACATTCATGTTTCTCTATGTTAGTATGTTGTTTCGGCTCAGTCTGTCTCAAACTTATCACCCCGGTCACTCTCCTTCCATTCTACCTCAAGTGACAAAGCAGACAAAGTTCTATTGAGGTGTGTGTATGTTTAATGAATGCGGGCCAATCTTGCATTGATTTCGGGACCGTTGCTTGGTGATACGCACTCTGTCCACTCGTAGGGTAAGGGCGTGTTATTATAAGAATTGAGTTATTATTGTTCAAAGAAGAAGAAAAAAAATCACAAATGTGAAACTTGCAAATAAAATTCTGTTTACTGTTTTAAGTGCAGAAAATAGATATGCCACAACAATATAAAGAAACAATTCATTCTACATGGCAAGATTATTATTTTTTTTTCTTTTTAGCTGATTTATTTATATTGTATTGAAATTTTCAACAGTGATTTTAGGTGTTCCCAGTATTAATTTTCCCCTAGTTGTTTTAATTTATATGCATTTGTTTGATGGGCTCTGCATACCTCTCTCGGCTTCACGCTGTCTGTGTACTCCGTGTTCCGACAACTGTGCTATGTTTACATAATCGTCAAAGCTGCATTGGTTCTATCTCCATTAATTCTGGCAGCAGGTTTCATGGCATCTTCTCGTTCTGGATTTGGTAATAAGTTGTCTTTCAAAAATTAGAAATTGCAGGAAAAGTTAGTTTCTTCGGCTGTCCGTGCAATGTTTGTATACCTCCACCTTTGAGTGGGCTCCAATCATGGCATCAATAGTGATACACGCATTGAATTATGGGATTGATTGTCCTATCCTGCTTACTTTGTGTTTTGTTGTATTTACTTGTTTGTACAATCCTGGGCCTGCCGGCTCGGCCCCGAACACATTCATTCATACTTAAATATTTAATTACTGCCGCACCCCTTATGCTCAAGTCTGCCGCTACACTATTGACTGTGTTCATTCTGTCTATATTAATGATGCTGCAATCATGGTGCCTGTAGTGATATGCACATTGAATGGGATCGCACGATTGAATTATGGGATTGATTGTCCAATCTTTGCTTTCGCTGTGCTCCTGGTACTGCAGCTGCCATTTCTTTTCATGCTCATGTCATCTGGTTCTGTCTTATAAATCTCACTATGCAATCTACTGCACCTCGACCAAGCAATTCATTCAGCAATATAATTCTCTCCTTCAGGAGTAGCCATAAACTCCTATCTGAAGATGTAAGCTATAGCTCACTGTAAGCTATAACATGCTCACTGTCACAAATCAAGCTCACTATGTCAAGTCGAGCAGTTGCCGGTTTCTGACACTAGAGTGTCCCAAATGCAAAATTCTCCATTTCTCCAGCTATTAAAAAACTATATATATTACTCCTGGAGGCTGCTGTTCTCAACACTATAACCTGCCCTGCTCCAACGGGTCACCAACACCCTCCCTCCTCAGATCAGACATAATATTATTCAGAACAGCAAAGTAGAGTCAAACAATATCATCAAGCAACAACAATGCGATCATTGCAGTGATGCTCATTCTTGTTTCAGATGCCTGCTTTATCTAAATGTTAACTGCTTTATTGCATTTTCCCTGATCAGATCAGACGTTATATAATCGAAAAACAAAGTTAACGTCAATCAATACCTTCAGCCAAACAAACAGTGCGTTTCATCATACATATAGCTATTGCAGTGACGCGCATTCTCGTTCCAGATGTGCTCTATCACTTTACACACGGACGTTGAGGCAGCCTTAATTTCATTCCCCTTGAAGCCATGCTAGATCCAGAATAATCTGTCTACTGTGTGTAAGGCAGCGGGATGTGTGAGACAGCAGAGAGGGGGTTAAAACCTCCCTGAAGAGAAAAAATGCACCTTTGGGTTATTTAATTGTTTTGTGCTTCTGTTAATTAGTTTTTGTTAATTGTTTTATTGTTTAATTTAACTGTTTTATTATTTAATTATCCCCTGCACCTGGGCAGTAATTTAGAATTAGTACCAGGTGCAGGGGTATTTAAGGGAAGCAGTCAGTCTGCTCGAGGCTGCTGAGTAGAAGGAGGCAGAAGGAAGGTGCTCTGCTTCCGAGCAGTCCTAGAAGTAAGTGCTGTGTAAACCTGTGGGGTTTTTGTTTGTATGCCAGGTAAACGGCTTAGCCGTCCTGCAAGTTAGTCAGGAAAATTACCTGTGTAGTAAGTGCTCCAAATCGGAGTTAGGTGTTTGTTTTGTTTTGCTGTATTTATTTTTGTGTTTATTAAAATATTAGCGCAACCGCGCTTGAAAATCCATTTCTGTTGTTGCTGGGTCGTAGTTTTTAAAGGGGCACGAACCCGTGAGTGGTGCAATCTTTCACATGTGTTAATAATTAACGCAATTGTTATTGGATTCCATACTTCAATCTCAGGTCACGTATTCCGTACATTTTAAGGCATGTAAAATATTGTACTAAATGTATTAATTGCCCTTTCTGTTTCTAGCTACCTATCGAGGCATCCTGCTGCAGTTCATATAGACGTCAAACTTCAATCTCAGGTTACGTATTGTGGGACATATTCCTTGAATATGATAATAATACATGAACGTGTCTTGAGAAACAGGGCAAACTGTTGTGTCTTGAGAAGAGGGCCTCTTTCTTGCAGACATACTGAACTATGTGACCTACTGAACGAGGTGCCTGAACTGGATTAGGCTGAAAGGACAGTTGAATTATGTACAGATAATTCACACGTGCAACAGCAATTGTTTTGACGCAAGGAAGACATAAACTAGCGATGTCCCAGTGGAAAAGGACATTAAAACATCAAAGGACTGGGAGTTTAAAGCAGTGTGGAGTGGTGGTTAGAGCTCTGGACTCTTGACCGGAGGGTCGTGGGTTCAATCCCAGGTGGGGGACACTGCTGCTGTACCCTTGAGCAAGGTACTTTACCTAGATTGCTCCAGTAAAAACCCAACTGTATAAATGGGTAACTGTATGTAAAAATAATGTGATATCTTGTAACAATTGAAGGTCGCCCTGGATAAGGGCGTCTGCTAAGAAATAAATAACAATAATAATAATAATAATAATAAAGAGGCAAGATACACAAATGACCTCATGAAAGTAGCTACTCAGCAAAGTGAAAAGACTATAAATATCCAAGCAAAACTAAACATTTTATACTCCACATCAAATGCTAAGCAAGGTGCTGTCACTCTGCTAAGCAAAACTGCAACTCCGGGACTCTCCCTAAAAACAGACCCAAGATGGGACTCTGCCTGAGAACGAACCCAAGAAGAGGAAGCAAGCTCCAAGCGAGTCACTACCACAGGTAACGAAACTGAGGCCCGGCTGGAGGACTTCCGTAAAACTTACAGGGACTGTTATCAGACAAACCAGTCTGGGTCTGCTGTACACCTAAAACCACATTATCGAAAATAAACTGTGCCCTGCTACCTGTGTAGCTAAAATATCCACCGTAGAGGACAAAGCGGATGGGCGCTGTTGTGGATTCCATACCGAGGACCGAAGACTTTGTTGCAGCTGTTTTGTTATTTCTATCGAGAATTGAAAGCTTTGTTACCAAGTTTGATCCAATGTGGGATTGAAGACTTTGTTGCTGAGAGGAGAGCTTTTTGTACTGGACACTTCAACAGATTGAGTTTCCAAAACAGCGAAAAGTCTAAGCTTCAAGGAACTGTTGAGTATAATTCCAGTTGCATTTTCCTTTCATGGAACTAAATTAATTAATTGGCCTTGTCCTTTTTTGGGGGAAGGTGATCCAGAGTGCCACTTGTCCTGCCCGCTGGCTATAAATGTCATCAATCAGTGATTGTGGTATTAAAGTTCAGCCAGCTCATGGGGCAGGGGAACGTGGTCCAGTCACTTGTCCAGCCAGCTGGCTATAACTGTCATCACCTGCTATTTCAGGTTTTTCACTCCATCTTATTTGTATGATTCTGTATGACACACACATCCACAATGTTTAGAATTCACATCCTAGCCTTGTAATGAATGTATTATGCCTGTATTTAATGTATTTGCAAGGCGCTATATAAAATAAATATTTATGGATTAATTGATTGATCAATCAATGGTCATTGCATCACAGTTCAGTCAGTATATGGGGTGACTATAGAGCTCTAATGGACAAGGCCATGGGCCAATATGTATATCAAGTTCCTTCATGGGCATGGCTTTGTTTAAAATGGGCATGGCTTTGTTTAAAATGTATACGTTCTATAGATGGCGTGGGTTGATTCATTTTTTTCCACTGTTTTGGGACAGTTTGCAATTGGGCTTATATAGAATTTATTTTTAAGAAATACTGGTACTGGTTAGAAATCACAGTAAAATTGTTCAGGTCCTCTATGAGCATATATATATATATATATATATATATATATATATATATATATATATATATATATATATATATATATATATACACACAGTTTAACATTGGATTAGATATAACTTGACTGAAAACTGAAAAAGTGTATTTGAATATCAGCTGTCAGCCATTTACATGCTGAAAGCAGGAAATGCAAAAACGTGGCTGGTTTCACAGACCCCGATTAGCACTAATCTTGGACTGCCTAATGTTATTTTAGGTAAAGTAGTCCAAGATTGGTGCTAATTGGAAACTGTGAAACTAACCTTTTCTGCAGACTAAGTTTCTGTTAATTATAAGATTTTTTTTCACTCTGGTTCAAGGATTGTAAAACACACATTTTGTTCAACACACATTTTGTGTTTTAAGGATGACAGTTTTTGTTTTTGTTAAGTCATCTTAAAAGCTGCTTGAGTAAGATAGCTGGCACAAATAGTACATTTTTGCAATTTAATTTCTGTATGTGGGCCATTCTGTCTACGTTATGGCAGTAAGCATATTCAAGGATTATCAAGGAGCTTATTTTGGCTGTTAAATAACATAAATTACATTTCTGAAACTTAGACATACTGTACATAAACAAACTTCTCACGTTTCATTTAAAATGACTTTTTTTTCCTTGTAATAGCTGTGTTCGGTTTTGGCTGTGGTTATTTAAAGCAAGACAGCAAAAAATCAGAGAATAAATACTACTTGGTTTATTATATCCCTAAATGTCATAAATAAATGAATTACATCATTCAGTTGCCTCACTAGAAGGATTTCGAGAAATGCCTCCAGCATAAATACATAATTTAAATACACAATTCTTAAGTTATGAGCTACAGTTGGCATTGAATGCGATATATATTGTAGACCCAATGTGCTGGCGTGGTTCAAGCAGAGGCAATAGGCAGGATTCTTAGTAATAATTGCTCTTTATTAAGCTGCTCAAACAACACTTCTGCAAATGTGCTTATAGCAACACTAACTAACTAACTAACTAACTAACACACACACACACACACACACACACACACACACACACACAAGCAAGGGGGAGGCCACCTCTGAACAGAGACAACCAGGTGAGGGTGGCCACAGCAACATTGGGAAACACACGGTAGGGGAGACACGGGGACACAACAGGCAACAGAAATGTGAAAGGTAACCAAATAAACACATTCAATAACTCTCAATAAATAAACAACAACAACAAAGATAGTGCGGTTTGCTCGACCGCACGGCCTTCTGAGACGCTGCTGCAACAGTTCCTTCTCAGTCCTGTAGACGGCAGCAGCAGGCGCGCTACATTGCCCCCCCAGCAGCCAAATGTCCCGTTGGCTATCTGTGTGGATCAGTCTCTAAAGCGCGCCGGGAGTCTCTTGAGGCGGCCCCCTCGGTGTAATGAAGGCCTCCCAGGGTCCGGACTTCGCATGGCCGTGGTGTTGTGGTGCAGTGAGGATCCTCCTGGACCGGTGATACTGGCCAGGATACTGGTGCAACGGCGGCCGGTGAAGCTGGCAAGCAGGCTGACGTCGGTACCCCGGCTGGCACTGATCCAGACGAGGAGGTTGATGGAGAGGTTTACTCGGAGGCAGGCAGAGTGGTTGGTCCTTGGGGCCTGTACGGGGCTAGTCGGTCGATGTGGCGTACCACCACCCTGTTACAGGTCTGGAGCTTTACCCGGTACACCATGTCAGAGAGTCGCTCCAAGACAGAGCATGGCCCCTCCCAGGACCTTGAAAGTTTGGGGCATAAGCCGGCACCTGGTGTCGTATGCCCACTTCTGCCTGGAACCGGCATCTATCTGGTGCTGCCGGGCGAAGTCGTGGGCACTCTCTAGTCGAGCGCGCAGCTGCTGTAGGTAAGCAAGTCCAGGCGCTCCAGAAATTTCAGGCACCGGGGTGCGCAGCTCTCTCCTGAACATCAAGGCAGCCAGGGTGCACCCGGTGGACTCCTGCATGGCCGACCGGTATGCCATCAAGACCAGGGGTAAGTGCAGATCCCAGTCTCGCTGGTGTTGGCTGGTCAAGATAGTGAGCCTGTGCTCGTTGCGGTGGATTACTTTACCAAGTGGCCCGAGGCATATGCGGTTCCCAACCAAAGCACTGACACTGTTGCCAATTGCTTGGTTAACAAAATGTTCAGCCGGTTCGGGGCCCCCGAAGAACTCCACAGCGACCAGGGGCGGAACTTTGAGGCAAAGGTGTTCCAGGAGTGCAAAACGCTTGGGAGTGCGTAAGATCCAGACCACCCTGCTGCACCCACAAAGCGACAGCTTTGTGAAGCGCTTTAACCGCACTCTGGCCACCCAGCTCACTATCTTGACCAGGCAACACCAGCACCGGTGTGTGACGCTACCATTGCTGTTCTGGCTAGGTAAACATTTGAAACATCGTTGTTCAACAGAGATTTCACAAAAGAAAATGGTTTAGTATTTAGTTTTGTTCATGGTGTGAAATTCTCAATTTTAAAAATAATTACCTTGAGCAGAACTAACCTTTCTAGCACTGCTGGATATTTAGCAAATAGGCCAAATGTTTTCCTGTCCATCACAGATTATACAGAAACAAACACCTCATAGCAAATAGTTATTGCCCCGACGTTGAACGTAGCCTATATACTGAATATTGACAGATTTTAAATATCTTTATATGTGACCACATATTTAAGACTGCTTATTATTATTATTATTATTATTATTATTATTATTAAAATAATAATGGAGTTCATTTCTGCTGCATCTTCCATACATTATTTTGTCTATTTATGCTGTATCTCTAATTATACAATCATTTTTGTATTTTCACATAATTAACTATTGCACAGCTTCTATTTTCAGTATCCGGACAGAAAGCTGCCTCACAAGAACCTCAAAGTGAATTTGATACTACTTTCGAGACTATGTAAATAGTACTGTATCTTGTTTAAAGTAAAAAAAAAGAAAAATAAAAAAAACTATAAAATTGCAAACTTGATCATTTTAAAGAAATATGGGCGTCAGCTTAATCTTTGATGTTATTCGTGAATAACTTGTGTTACTATTTTCATGTTTGTATTGTTTTTTGTAATGAATTATAACATGTTCAAATAAAGGGTTGACCAATATACATTCTCATAGTTTTACACCCAGTTCAATTACAGAACAGAACATTTTATTATGGATAGGAATCATGATAGGAATCATGAAGAGCCACCAGTCTTCAAAAGAACTGTCTGCTGTTTTAAAAGTTCAAAGCCTGGTTGATGTCTGGAGGTATTTATAACCCAGAGTAAAGCAGTACACTTGGGTTAAAATAAATAATAATCAGATATCAAAAGTGCGACTAGATAGATTGTACTGCACTGAACAAAATCTTAATCAGGTTTTTAAGAGCAATATCATTCCCACTATATTGTCTGATCACCACTGTGTGTTGCTTACCTTTTGCCTGCCTTCTGCTGCTCCATCAAAGTCATATTGGCATTTTAATACTAAATTATTGGAAGACTGTGACAAGATGACTGGGCGGTGACGTCACGGCAGAAGCAGAAACAAAAACAACAGAGAGAGGTGGCGTTTGGTGGAGCTGAGCATTTAATAAATAAACAGACAGAAAATAAACGGTTGTAACAGAACACAAAACAGGACACGGCACTTGAGCCAAAATAAAGAGACAAACAAAACGAACTATACAGACAAACACGGTGAGCAGATTCTTTCATTAATACTTTCCCAATAATCACCTCCGTCTCCAAACCCGTTCTCCACTCACCGAACACCCAACCCCGAGTGAGTGAAAACATGCTGTTTTTATGCAGTTGTACCGAGACTCGATTGCTAGTCAATCATTCAATTGGAATCTCGGTACAACTGCACGTGAATTAATTAAGTGCACTCCCGTGACCACACATTACATTTTAACCAGCACGTGAAGTGATTTGTGCCCTCCTCGTGCCTAAATACAAATCTACATTTTAAATCACACGTGAAACACAGACCCGTTTATATCCCGTGTACCGATGACTATACACCAACATTTACACACAACATGTAACATATAATACACAGGGGCACTTTGCCACATATACCCCCTTGTGCAAAGCATACATGGCCTCAATGGCCACCTCCCCTCAGTCCCAAAGTCCCGGAAGAGGGGAAGCAAGTTGTTTCTGGGGGTGGCCATGGTGGAATGTCTGGCACCCCCAATTCTTCGTGGCTGGGAGCTCCCTCTTCCGGGGCTTCAGCCACACTATCTCCTGCCGCGAGTGCAGCTGGGGAGCTGGTCTCCTGACCTCCCCCTTCTTCATGGCCGGCAGTTCCCTCCGTGGGGCTCCGACCACACAATCTCCGGCAGCGAAACTGCTGCGGGGAAGCTGGTCTCCTGACCTCCCCCTTCTTCATGGCCGGCAGTTCCCCTCCGTGGGGCTCCGGCCACCCACCTCCGCAGCGAAACTGCTGCGGGGAGCTGGTCTCCTGACCTCCCCCTTCTTTGTGGCCGCCAGCTCCCCTCCGTGGGGCTCCGGCCACCGTGTTTCCTGCCACGGAAATGCGGCTGGGGAGCTGGTCTCCTGACCTCCCCCTTTCTTCATGGCCGGCAGCTCCCCTTCATGGAGCTCCGGCCACAGTGTAGCGACCGAGGCAAAGCAGAGGCCCCGCGACCCCAGGCGAAGCAGGACCCTCGGCGACCCCAGGCGAGCAGGATCCCTGGCGACCCCAGGTGGCGGCAGCAGCAGCGGACCCTCGAGAGGCGGCGGCAGCAGCAGCAGACCCTCAGGAGGTGGCGGCAGCAGCAGCGACCCTCGGGAGGCGGCAGCAGCAGCGGACCCTCGGGAGGCGACGGCAGCAGCAGCGACCCTCGGGAGGCGGCGGCAGCAGCAGCGGACCCTCGGGAGGCGGCGGCAGCAGCAGCGGACCCTCGGGAGGCGACGGCAGCAGCAGCGGACCCTCGGGAGGCGACGGCAGCAGCAGCGGACCCTCGGGAGGCGGCGGCAGCAGCAGCGGACCCTCGGGAGGCGAACTTCGGGAGGGGAGCCCCTGGCCATAGAGGCGGCAGCGGAGCTCCACTTCTCCCTCGCACCCTGCACCCTGTGTGGAGCAAAAGGCAGCCCCAGGTGATGCGGAGCGACAGGCAGCCCCAGGCGATGCGGAGCGGCTGGCAACCCCAGGCGATGCGGAGCGGCTGGCAACCCCAGGCGATGCGGGCGGCTGGCAACCCCAGGCGATGCGGAGCGGCTGGCAACCCCAGGCGATGCAAGGCAAGCATCCTTGGGCGAAGCGAGGCAGGCATCCTTGGGCGGCGAGGCAGGCATCCTTGGGCGGCAGGCAGGCATCCTTGGGCTGGCGAGGCAGGCATCCTTGGGCGGCGAGGCAGGCAGTCAGGACAAGCTGGGGTGCGGGTGTTGGCCCTCTTCTCGGCCTCTGCGGTCGGGCAGTTCTTCCCGTGCTTCCCTCAGCAGCCTATGCAAGGGCTGCTGAGGACCGCCAGCATCTAGTCCTGGTCCTTCTGGTGAAGGGAGAGGCAGCTCCTGCTCCTCTCCTCGTGGCGGTGGGGAAGTGATACCAGCAGGCATTCATCCTCTGCTGGTGGGGAAATGATACCAGCAGGCATTCATCCTCTGCTGGTGGGGAAGTGATACCAGCAGACATTCCTCCTCTGCTGGTGGGGTTGGCGGAGGCAGAGGCAGCTCCTGCTGCTCTGCTCCTGCCGGTGGAGGTGGCGGAGGCAGAGGCAGCTCCTGCTGCTCTGCTCCTGCCAGTGGAGGTGGGAGCGGCGTGTAGTCTCCTGGTGGCGGAGGTGGGAGCGGCGTGTAGTCTACCCTTGTTTCAGGGGACTGGTGCGGCCCTCCCTCTCTTGTAGGGGACTGGTGCGGCTCTGCCTCGGAAGGGGAGACCAGCAGGCATTTTTCCTCTGCTGGTGGGGGACCCAGCAGGCCTTCACCCTCTGCTGGTGGACAGGGACCCAGCAGGCATTCACCCTCTGCTGGTGGACAGGGACCCAGCAGGCATTCACCCTCTGCTGGTGGACAGGGACCCAGCAGGATTTCACCCTCTGCTGGTGGACAGGGACCCAGCAGGCATTCACCCTCTGCTGGTGGACAGGAACCCAGCAGGCATTCACCCTCTGCTGGTGGACAGGGACCCAGCAGGATTTCACCCTCTGCTGGTGGACAGGGACCCAGCAGGCATTCACCCTCTGCTGGTGGACAGGAACCCAGCAGGCATTCACCCTCTGCTGGTGGACAGGGACCCAGCAGGCATTCACCTCTGCTGGTGGAGGAGGCAGAGGCAGCTCCTGCTGCTCTGCTCCTGGCGGCGGAGGTGGCGGAGGCAGAGACAGCTCCTGCTGCTCTGCTCCTGCCGATGGAGGTGGCGAAGGCGGGACCAGCAGGAATTCACCCTCTGCTGGTGGAGGTGGGAGCTGCAAGCAGTCCTCCCATGGCAATGGAGGTGGAACCAGCAGGAATTCACCCTCTGCTGGTGGAGACTGGGGCTGTGGGCGCTCTACCTTCCCCTTTTTGGGCCGTGGGCGCACAGACTCCTCCCTCTTGGGCTGTGGACGCACCGACTCCTCCCTTTTGGGCTGTGGGCGCACCGACTCCTCCCTCTTGGGCTGTGGAAGCACCGACTCCTCCCATTCAGGCGTGGGACGTTCGGGCTCCTCCCACTCAGGCGTGGGGCGTTCGGGCTCCTCCCACTCAGGCGTAGGGACGTTCGGGCTCCTCCCTCTTGGGTGCTGGAGATGGCCGGGTCTGGTCCACTGCCCAGAACCACTCTGCAGCATCCCCCACTCGACCCTGGTTCCACGCCTCTTCAAACTGGGGATCCCCGTAAGGGCAGTCCTCCCTGACGTGCCCAAACTTCGAGACAGGCGCCGCACATGGGAGCCCCCTCCTTCCTCCACTGCTCCTGTTCAGCTACCCAGTCCGGGGTCCAAACTTAGTTGGCACCCGGGACCACCACCTCTTGTTCAGCTGCTGTGGTTGCTGTTGTTGCCGCTGTTGTTGGGGCGGTGGGAGCAGCAGTCTACCTCCCCTGCTGGTGGTGGAGACTGAAGCAACCCCTGCTCCTCCCTCTCCTGGACAGGGCAGCGGGCCACGTAGTGCTTACCTCCGCAGATGGGGCATAGCTGGGGTAGCTGTCCGAGGGGGTACCAGGGGCAGTTGGTGCTGGAATGCCCAGGCTTAGCACAGCAGTAACACCGGGCTGCTGTTCCTCCGGCTGATGTTGGGACTGCTGCCTTCTCATCCTCCTCTTTCTTCCCATCCTTCTTCCTCCTCACTCCTTTTCTCCACACAATGAGAAGAAAAACCACGAAAAAAACTGCAGTACCCTACTTCTGCCTGAGTCCAGGAGGCGCTGGTGATCCCTCTTCTGGACACCACGTGTGACAAGATGACTGGGCGGTGACGTCACGGCAGAAGCAGGAACAAAAACAACAGAGAGAGGTGGCGTTTGGTGGAGCTGAGCATTTAATAAATAAACAGACAGAAAATAAACGGTTGTAACAGAACACAAAACAGGACACGGCACTTGAGCCAAAATAAAGAGACAAACAAAACGAACTATACAGACAAACACGGTGAGCAGATTCTTTCATTAATACTTTCCCAATAATCACCTCCGTCTCCAAACCCGTTCTCCAGTCACTGAACACCCAACCCCGAGTGAGTGAAAACATGCTGTTTTTATGCAGTTGTACCGAGACTCGATTGCTAGTCAATCATTCAATTGGAATCTCGGTACAACTGCACGTGAATTAATTAAGTGCACTCCCGTGACCACACATTACATTTTAACCAGCACGTGAAGTGATTTGTGCCCTCCTCGTGCCTAAATACAAATCTACATTTTTAAATCACACGTGAAACACAGACCCGTTTATATCCCGTGTACCGATGACTATACACCAACATTTACACACAACACGTAACATATAATACACAGGGGGGGCACTTTGCCACAAAGACAAACAGTTCTTAGATCTTTTTAAAGCATTTTGGGTCTCCTGGAGGCAGCAGAGTATGAAATATAGTAGTATACGACAGTGGTGGGACATACAAATTAAAAATTTCTGTCAGCAATATACTTTAAATACAACCAGGGTTTTGAACCAGACAGTTGAAGAGCTTGGGAGAGAGATATTGAGAATAGAAACAAAAATTACTCTCGATAGTGATGAAAACATCTTCCAGTCTCTGAGAGAGAAAAGAGAAACTCTGAGCAGCCTACTGGAGGAAAGAGTGAAGGGGTCCCTCATCCGCTCTCGTTTCACACAGCTAAAGGACATGGATGCACCCACCAAATTCTTTTTCAATTTAGAGAAGAAGAAAGTGGAGAGTAAGCCGCTGTTTTGTGTGCGTCTGCCCTGCGGGAAGGAGGTGCACAGTAAAGAAGATATTAACAGAGCAACTGTGTATTTCTATACCCAGCTGTTTAGTGCCAAGCCCTGCGATGAGGAGCAAACCGCTCTGTTGCACCAGGACTTGCCCAGCTTGTCGCAAGAAGAACAGTGCCCCCTAGAAGCCAGTTTGACAATGCAGGAGCTGACGGAGGCAGTCACTCAGCTTTCACCAGGAAAAACCCCTGGGATTGATGGCCTTCAGGCAGAGTTTTGTAAAAAGCTCTGGCTAGTGATTGGAGAAGAGCTTTTCCGGGTTTTACAAGAGTGTGTTAGAGAAGGAGATCTGCCTTTGAGCTGTCGTCGGGCTGTGATTACACTATTGCCAAAAAAAGGAGATCTAAAAGAACTAAAGAATCAGCACCCCGTCTCACTTTTATGTTCGGATTATAAAATATTTTCAAAAGTCTTGGCCAATAGACTGAGGGAATGTATTCACACCATGGTTCATAAAGACCAGTTATATTGCATTCCTGGAAGGACAATATTTGATAATATCTTTTTAATTCAAGACTTTTTAACTGCTAGTAATCTTTTTAATCTTGATTTGGGGGTTATTTCTCTAGATCAAGAAAAAACATTTGATAGGGTGGATCACAAATATCTTCTTAAAACATTACAATCTTTTGGTTTTGGTCCTAATTTCATTTCTTTTATTTCCCTGTTATATAAAAATGTTTTTAGTGTTTTGAAAATTAATATAGCTTGAGCCATCCGTTTCCGGTGTACAGAGGGATTCGCCAGGGATGCTCCCTGTCAGGCATGTTATATGCCCTCTCTATTGAACCTCTGCTTTGTCAGCTTAGGAGTAAGCTGGCTGCTCTGAGAATACCTTTTACACCTAATGCTACTCCAGTCAAACTGTCTGCCTATGCTGATGACGTTAATGTTTTCATTACCAGTCATGCTGATGTGTCAGCACTGAGAGACAGTTTGGACATTTTTCAGAAAGCCTCATCGGCCAAGGTGAACTGGGGCAAGTGCAGCACATTCCTGTCAGGGGAGTGACGTGGAGCCGGCCCCCTGGCGCTCCCTCAGCCGTTGCACTGGGGGAGGACTGTGATCAAGGTTCTGGGATATCTGGGAGGATGGCAGTGTGAATCCAAGAACTGGGAGGACTTAACAGAAAAGGTTAAGGGAAGGCTGCATCGTTGGCGGTGGCTGATACCTCAGCTGTCATACAAGGGGAGAGTTCTTGTGATCAACAATCTGGTGACCTCCATGCTATGGCACAGGCTGGTGTGCCTGGATCCTCCCCCAGGGCTGTTAAATGAGATACAGAGAGTACTACTGGAGTTTTTTTGGAGTGGCCATCACTGGCTAAAGCCAGCCGTCTTGTACCTGCCCCCGAGTGAAGGGGGTCAAGGGTTACTGGATGTGTGCAGTCGTGTGGCTACTTTCCGGTTGCAAGCAGTGCAGCGATTGCTGTTTTTACCTGAGCTGAGCTGGAGAAACGTTGCCTTCTCTTTCCTGCACAGAGTGAGGGGGCTGGGCTGGGATTGGCAATTGTTTTTAATAAATCTATCTCAGCTAAACACCAAGAACATGCTGAATGCCTGGCAAATGGTGAAGGTGGAGAAACAGGAGGATTATTTGACCGCAGGAGAATTGCTTGAGGAGCCTTTATTTTTTAACTCCTTGTTCCCTGCAGATGGTTTCCAATCTGGGGCGTTGTACTCTAGTTTTGCAAAAGGGGGCATTACAAAACTAAAAGATTTGCTGCAGGTGAGCATTGGGAGGTGGAGAGAGGTGGAAAGCCTGGCCAAACAGCTGGGAATTCACTCACTCAGAGTACAAGAGAATCTTTTGAAAAAGCTCAGAGACTCTTTCTCTCCTAGGGTTACAGAGATGTTGAACCAGGCTCTGGGAGGCACTGATGAGCAAGAGTTGGTTTAGAACTTTAGATCATAAGAACGTTTACAAATGACAGGAGGCCATTCAGCCCATCTTGCTCGTTTGGTTGTTAGTAGCTTATTGATCCCAGAATCTCATCAAGCAGCTTCTTGAAGGATCCCAGGGTGTCAGCTTCAACAACATTACTGGGGAGTTGGTTCCAGACCCTCATAATTCTCTGTGTAAAAAAGTGCCTCCTATTTATCTAATGCTCCTTATCTAATCTCCATGTGTGACCCCTGGTCCTTGTTTCTTTTTTCAGGTCGAAAAAGTCCCCTGGGTCGACATTGTCTATACCTTTTAGGATTTTGAATGTTTGAATCAGATCGCCGCGTAATCTTCTTTGTTCAAGACTGAATAGATTCAATTCTTTTAGCTTATCTGCATACGACATGCCATTTAAACCCAAGATAATTCTGGTTGCTCTTCTTTGCACTTAGCAATATCCTTTTTGTAACAAGGTGACCAGAACTGAACACAATATTCTAGGTGAGGTCTTACTAATGCATTGTAAAGTTTTAACATTACTTCCCTTGATTTAAATTCAACACTTGGAGGTTGTGTGGTCCAGTGGTTAAAGAAAAGGGCTTGTAACCAGGAAGTCCCCGGTTCAAATCCCACCTCCACCACTCACTCATTGTGTGACCCTGAGCAAGTCACTTAACCTCCTTGTGCTCCGTCTTTCGGGTGAGACGCAATTGTAAGTGACTCTGAAGCTGATGCATAGTTCACACACCCTAGTCTCTGTAAGTCGCCTTGGATAAAGGCATCTGCTAAATGAACAAATAATAATAACACTTCGCACAATATATCCGAGCATCTTGTTGGCCTTTTTTATAGCTACGCCACATTGTCTAGATGAAGACATTTCTGAGTCAACATAAACTCCAAGGTCTTTTTCATAGTTCCCTTCTTCAATTTCAGTATCTCCCATGTGATATTTATAATGCACATTTTTATTGCCTGCATGCAGTACTTTACACTTTTCTCTATTAAATGTCATTTGCCATGTGTCTGCCCAGTTCTGAATGCTGTCTATTCATTTTGAATGACCTTTGCTGCTGCAACAATGTTTGCCACTCCTATTTTTGTGTCCTCTGCAAATTTAACAAGTTTGCTTACTATACCAGAATCTAAATCATTAATGTAGATTAGGAATAGCAGAGGACCTAATACTGATCCCTGTGGTACACCACTGGTTACCTCGCTCCATTTTGAGGTTTCTCCTCTAATCAGTACTTTCTGTTTTCTACATGTTAACCACTCCCAAATCCATGTGCATGCATTTCCTTGAATCCATACTGCATTCAGTTTGGGAATTAATCTTTTATGCAGCACTTTGTCAAAAGCTTTCTGGAAATCTAAATAAACCATGTTGTATGCTTTGTAATTATCCATTGTCAATGTTGCATCCTCAAAAAAGTCAAGCCAAGGGGATTTGTTTATTTTAAGAGCTCCTAGTCCCTTTAACACTTCTGCCTCTGTTATGCTAAAGTTATTTAACATTGGATTGGAACAGGTCGACATGTGGGGCATGCTGTCTGTGTCCTCCTTTGTAAAAACCTGTGAAAAGCAATCATTTAATATATTTGCTATTTTGTTTTCTTCATCTATGATTTTGCCATTTGTGTCTCTTAGACATTTAACCTCCTCTTTGAATGTTCTCTTGCTGTTATAATATTGGAAAAACATTTTGGAATTGGTTTTAGCGCCCTTAGCAATATTGATTTATATCTCTCTCTTGGCCTTTCTAACTTCCTTTTTGGCTTGTGTTTGCAGTTCCAAGTACTCTTTCTGTGTACTTTGTTTTTGGTCCCTTTTAAACGCTCTGAAAAGTGCATTTTTTTGCTGAATATTTTTTAATTTTAATATTTTAGTTGATCTTTTAAACCATTTTGGCCATTTTGTTTTAGATTTACATTTGTCTACTTTTGGGATGTAATTGTTTTGCATCTCTAGTGCTAGATTTTTAAAAAACAGCCATCCTTTTCCTATGGATGTTTTCTCTATTTAACTTGCCCTTCCTTTCTAGTGTCCACTGCTGTTACTGAAAACCTTGGGGAAGGTTTGTATAGTATTGAGAGACTGCAACAGCTTCCTGTACACTCTTCTGAAAAAAAAGGAGCTGTGCACACTCTGTGTTATGGTGTGTCATGTGAATGCGCTAAAGACACTGCCTGACACCAGGTGGAGCGCTCATGTGGACTGTGTAGATAGTACTGCTCCGGCCTGGAGGTCCTTATATAAACCGCCTTTGCCTAAGCACTCAGGAGATCTACAGTGGCACATTCTTCATGGCATCATAGCCACTGGGCGCCATGTCCACCGTATTGACCCTGCAGTTAGTAAAGACTGTGTTTTTTGTGGAGAGGAAGAAACACTGTTTCACCTTTTTACTGACTGCAGAAGGCTGGACCCCTTGTTTAATGCTATTGCTGAATTACTGAATTCTTTAAATGTGATTTTTACTAAATAATTATTCATTTTTAATTTTCCTTACAGTCACAAGACACGATTTAAAAGTGCTTTAATTAATTTTATATTTGGCCAAGGAAAACGAACAAACTGGAAAACCAGGAAAAACAAGCTGCAGGGGTCGGGAATTTATAACGCTGCATTAATGTTGAAATTGTTGTTGAAAATTCAAATTGATTTTGCTTATTTTTCTTTAGTCCATGACTTACAGAGTTTTCAGCAGTGTTTCTGTGTGAATGAGAGTTTGTGTGTGCCAGGGGAGGAGGGAGAGCTACAGTTTTTTGTGTGAAATAATGTGTTTATTTATTTAATTGGGAATTTTTATATATATATATATATATATATATATATATATATATATATATATATATATATATATAATTTAGATCTGTTTTATTATATAACCTTGTTTATCTTATAAAAAAAGTGTTATTGTAAATTGTTAATTATTCTATTTTTATTTGTTTTTTCAAAATTTTTCAATAAATATAAACCCTTAAAAGTCAAAGTCTCTCTCTCTCTCTCTCTCTCTCTCTCTCTCTCTCTCTCTCTCTCTCTCTCTCTCTCAAGAAACAACTTGTTACATCGAAATACTATATATTTAAAAATACAATTGTTACTTTATTACAAACTATTGCATTCATGCCAATAGCAGTATTTCCAAATTAGTTCAAAGGTTTTCTTTCCTGCATATGTTATGGAAAACTGAGGGAATTTAAAACAACTCAACACCAAGTATAGTTTTCTCTGTGACAGATGGTCAAATGCGAAAATGGGCAGACCATTTGAAAGAATTAAATATTAAAGAATTTAAGAATAATATATTAACAAAAAACATTACATCTTAAAAATATCAATGTTATTGTTATTCCTCTCCCGGAACATCTAGAGCTACAAAACTGATTCTATTATTCTTAAATTTTTTAGGCAACAAAGAAGATCTGTTGAAAACACTGGAAAAAGAGAAAACGTCAAAGGAAAGTAGGAAAGAAAGAAAAGAAAAGACACATCCTAAAGAGGAGGATTGTTTCCTGAATTCTGACAGCGAGGTTAGTTATTGCTTGGAGATAGTCAAAAATCCATTCCTTTGGCCTACAGAGGTCCTTGTAGCTCACTAATTAGTATTACTGTTGTTGTTATTTGTCAGACCACATTCATGAATGTAAAAATTCCATTAAAAAAAATTAAGAAAACAAGTGTCAGAAAACAGCACAGCAGCTTGGAGAAGCAGTTAGGGCCCGAAGAAGATCTAGCAGTTCTTCAAGCGAAGATCTTGAAGAAGTAGGTGTAATGTATTTTTTCTGTATCAGACCATATTTAATAATCCTAAATAATTTAATGTAATTTCATATCAAGTTAGAATTACAAGTTGATTGAAAATAATACTAACTTCTCTACTGTACATCTTTAAAAATAATTCTTCAAATATTTATAATCCTATTCAATTTAAATAGCTAATTTCCTTCCCCTAATGGCAGATACTTGAACACAACCAAGTTTGTAGTAAGTTAAGTTTCTACCTATATCAGGGTAATAAAGATTATAAACTTTTAATTGGAAAATTCAATAGATTTTTTTATTTACAAAAAAATATTCTAGTGATAACTGCCATTTGTATGCAACACTGATATGTACAGTTTCATTTCCTGTCATTAAGTTAAATGTTTGTTAGCACAACAGTGAACAATCTAAGTATAAACAATAAAAAGCACCAGTACTCATTTAATAAGACATTCAGCAAACAGGAAATGAAATAACAACACCATGCAGATGGAATACACTACTTATTTAAAAGTAAAAAAGTATGACAAAGGAATATAACCTGATTCTCCCTATTACAGAGTGTTTGTGAATTAGGTATCAGTGTAGGAAAAGACAAGCTACATAATAAAGTTGATATTCTCAAATTTGAGAATGCTGAAGTCTGAAGAAAGAAAATAATGAGCTTAAAAGAAAAGTGGAAAGTCTGACAAACACAATTATTCCTGATTGAGAGTAAGTGGACTTATTCTGAAATCTTTGTTATATTTTGGTATGGAAGGCACTTTGTATTCTTTACCTGTATTTACATACAATAAACATGAACTTGTTATCAATGGGTATGTATTTTCATGGCTACTTTTTAAATGTATGTTCTCTTTATGCATTATGCTTGACAAGATTGGCCTAATTGCTTCTCCTAACTTGGGCTTTTGTGTTTGATATCACCCCTTTAAACGGCTGATGCGTTTTTCTAACTTGTTTTTTTACATTGACAATGTTTTTGTTATAGATATCACTTCTTTTTTTACTTCATCAAATAATGAATAAAGCAAGGGAAAGATATTCGAGAATGTGTATGGTAAATAGACAGACAGACATTACAAGAGAATAATAAGAAGAGTAATATAAGAGAAATGAGAAAATATTTGAAAGTAAAATAATGGTAGAAGGGACATTTGGACAGTATTGAAAGTGTAAACATTATATTACTATAGTTGCATGAGAGGTGAAAACAATATGTCTATTTTGGTAGGTACCAATGTTGTAAATGGTTCAAAAGGTACATATGCATGCCCGTGCTAAAGGGTAGTATACTAATACATTTTAATGCTGGAAAAAGACATTATTCTCCTTGATATAGTGGTCTTATGAACTTAGGCTAAGGCATTTGTAAAGCATTAGATCTCTTCATAAAAGGACATATACATTTTGTTTGCATTTCTTGACCATGGTTTGACTTCAATAAGTGCATCATTTGCATGCACCATTTTCCAGTAGCACCCACAGCAAGAACAGACACATAGTGTCCTGAAGTAACATCCTGTCCTTGGTGTATGATAATGGAATCTAATTGGTAATTCCTGTTGTCCACAGTAATTGTGCTCTTCTGCACAGCAGTAAACATAGCATTGTGTCACTTTGTAACGGTCCCGTCTGGTTTGGTTTCCCAAAGTATAAGTTGGACTGCAATCAGTCTCCGTGCTGAATGAATAAGTTCATGTTTCATGATTGGAGAAAGTTTGCATTGCCTACATTTGCTACCAGGAATCATCGCCCATTTGTCATTTCTATAAATGAGTTCTTCCAAACACATGGAATCTGTACCAGCAGGTACATGTACAGGATAAATATACAACACCTCTCGGTTTGATGAGCAGTAGTTGCATGTAGTACATAGAATGCCATGACTTATTGTGACTGAAACCATGCAAGAAACTTCAGGACAAATTTCAGACAATTTGGTGAGAAACTCTGCAACATGTTGCTGCTCACCTCTATTGAAAGGTTCTCCTAAGAAACGACAAATATCCACAGTAGTTCGAGACGCAGTGGATGGCAAGTGATCCTATTTGTGAACAAAGCTCCTGATAGCATCTTGTTGACTGTTTTAATGAATCCTTCAGAGGTTGCAAGTGAAGCAGGCACTGCAATGTTGCATTTGCATAGCATGAGGTGAAATTGGTGTTGCTCAAGCCTCTGAATGGATGTGTCAGTGCAATGTTCTCTTCGAAGACAGGCTTTTGCTGTTCCTGAACATTAATGATGGCTCGGTGAATGAAATGCGCATGATCTTTTACCTTGTGTCCCTTGTGCGTGTTATTCTCCTTCAAGCTTTTCAACTTCGGACAATAAATCCCTGTGAGCCGATGGTACTCTTCAACTGCAGTTTGACATGCATAGATGCAGGTGGGGTCAAAGTTGATAAGGTGGATACCGCTTAAGGAAGTAACTGTGGAAAGTGCAATGAAACTTTGTCCATAGGAGAAAATGGAGTTATCACGATCCATCCAAACTGATGCCAGGGGCAAGTATGACTATTTTTAATTTTTTTTTTTATCGGCTTGTCTCAGCTCCTGTCGCTCCCACTCGGCCATTGAATGGTTTTCTTGGCTTTTTCCGGAGAAAAAATGACTAGAAACCCATTTTTTGATGATGTCGGACAGGGTCCGACAATGGACCTGATAGGAATAATTGCAATGTCGGACCAGGTCCGACAATGGACCGCAAAGGGTTAAACAAGTTCCTTTCTTTTCACAAAACAAAACCAACTCATTTCTTTAAAACCCACTGAAACCAAAACTAACATCAAATAAAACACGAAACCAGCTAAAATGAAGATGATTTTGCGGAGAATCCTTTTATCTTGTTTTGTTTGGTTTTCAGGTCCCGAGAATGGTTTGCTTCTGTTTTCCTTTTGAATTTTCCTTCAATTCAATCTTAGCAGTGGTTGGCCTGCCATAAACACACCTTTGTTCCTTTTTTAAAGGCAGTGTTGTGCACAGGTTCTTAAAGGGACAGGCATACTCTTTGGCCTGTTACACTTCCCTTCCCCTATGAAGACACTTTGTGGCTTACAAATTTTAAAATCCAAAGAACTCCTCTTCATCAGAGTCATCTTCAAATATTTTTCTTAACTTGGTTTCTTCCTCTAGTTCCTGGGTAGAAGGCAAGTAAGGCTTCAAGTTAGTTACATGGATTACTCCAAGACACTCTCCTGTAGTCTCTTCCACAACTGCATAATTGACAGGTCTGTGGATTTTAATGATCCGGCAAGGTCCTTTCCAGCGTGGTGCTAGTTTAGCAGAGAATCTTTTCAATTTTGAAGATAAAGGATATCCTCACCCAAACTCTATCTTTAAGCTTGTATTTAACACTTCTTCTGGTTTTATTGTAGTAGTGTTCTTGTTTTCTTTTTGCTTTTTCTTGCTGTTTTTGTGCTTGTAACCTCATGTCAGCTATCCGAGTAGTCAGCTCATCTTGGCTTGTAGGCTTACCTTCATTTGCTGCTTTGCACAGCGCCCAGTCCAGAGGTCCTTTCAGAGTTCTTCCCACGTTCAACTCTGCTGGGCTATAACCTGTAGTTTCTTGCTTCAGGGTATTCAGAGCGAACCGAAATTGACAGGTACTTGTCCCATACAGTGTGTTTTCTTTTTAGATAGGAGGGAATCATACTCTTTAGCGTCCTGTTCACTCGCTCAGTCAAATTATTCTGAGGGTGATATGTTGAAGTGAACTTATTGATTACCCCCCATTGCTGACATATCTACTGAATCAGTTTGGACACAAACTGTGGGCAATTGTCGGAAAGTATGTATTGTGGCACACCTCACCTAGTAAAAATACCATTGATCAGTATGTGACCTATTTTACTAGCTGTAGCCACAACGAAGTGGAAATAATTCCACCCACTTTGAATGGTAATCTACAACTACTAGTAGGTAACAAAAACCCTTTGAGCTATGCAGGAATGGACCCATGATATCGATTCCTAGCATTTCCCAGGGCTCAGTAACGTGTACGGGTTGAAGAAATCCAGCGGGACGTGTGTTCTCAGGCTTGTGCTGTTGGCAGATTTTGCAATGTCACACATATTTAGCTACATCACTCCCCATTCCTAGCCAATAAGCAACATCAGCGACAAACGACCCAGATGTCCAGCCAATTTCCTGTCTGAAAATTTCTAGTTTCCTGTTTGTTAGGGTAGATACCATAGAATGGAATTGCACACAAGAGTGGCATGTAGCTTCCTTGTCTAACTCTCTGATCTCTGATAAATTGTAGTTCCTCGTTTAATTAAAAATAAATAAAGGAATAATTTATTTGGTAGAAATAAATAAATGATTTAAATAAATGCATAGAGGAATAAATACATTTAGAAATAAATATTTTAAAATAAATAAATGTAGAAATGCATGTTTATATTATAAATGTATAAATAAATTAATAAATAGCAAGCTAGAAAACTACATGTCATATTAATTGATTTGGCTGATGCGTTTATGCACAGCAATTGACATTTATATACCTATATAAAAAGAACAAGTTTCATGTAAAAAAAAAAAAATGCAAGTTGCCTAAAATTAATAGCGCATCAAAGAAAGTCACCGAGGTTGAAACATTTAATGGTAGCTACTGAGTCAACATTTACATTGTAACGTTTAAAACAATCTTTTAAATTGTAACAAACAAGGGTTTTAAATGTGTTGGCTGAAAAAAGTAACAAGCAGACAAAACTGATTAAAACTAAACAAGTTTGAATGACAACATTGTCGAGTTTTGTAAACATTTAAAACTTGTATACAGTAATTAAACGGACTGTGTTGTATAGAGTTATGCTGACTATGAAAAACAAAATATTAAAAACAGGATTTAATGCAAGTGACAAAACCGTTTTTCTTGACACACACTAAATTATATATGACGCGCACGCAAGCATGCTCACACAGCGCGCGCGCGCACACACTCACACACAGACAGACAGACAGACAGACACACACACATGCGCGCGGGTGCATGCATACACACTCACACACACGAGCGCACACACACACTCACGCACACACACACACACACTCACACACACACACACACACACACACACACACACACACACATTATCTGGACAGTGAGCAGAAAACTAGTTATTTGTTAAAGGCCAGCCTGGGCAGCAGTGTGGAGTAGTGGTTAGGGCTCTGGACTCTTAACCGGAGGGTCGTGGGTTCAATCCCAGGTGGGGGACATTGCTGCTGTATTAAAATAAAGAACAATAATAATAATCGTGAATCTTGTTGCAGTTTCAACACTCGTGGTTTGTCTTTGTTGTTAAAAATCTGTCCATATGCAGAAACCACTTGTGCTGCATCCACAGCGTTTGGTGGAATTGACCAAAAACAGCGTGCAATTTTTGCCATGTTTCGGAATCTGATTTCATACCTCAGCCAGAAATCACCAATATTTACATTTTTAACGGTAGGCAGTCAAATACGTGAAATCGTGAATTTTCCGTGGCCTTACACAACGAGACACTAGTGATCCGTCGCTTGCAGCATCTGTGGAGTAGGGGTTAGAGCACTTTGTTCTTGACTGGGTTCAATCACATGTGGGGACACATTGCTGCTTTATCTAGATTGGTCCAGTAATCTAGACTGTATAAATGGGTAATTGTATGTCACAATTGTAAGTTGACCTGGATAAGTGTGTCTGCTAAAATAATAATAATAATAATAATAATAATAATAATAATAATAATAATATGCGTATTTGGTTGGTACTTGGATGGGAGACTGCCTGGCAATACCAGATACTTCAAACTTTTCTTTGACGTTGTACTTGTATTATTAACAAATAGTAGATTAAACAGCAAAAATGAGCTGATTTACTTTTAATTTATTGAAATGGACCGCAAAGGGTATTAATCGCTATTGAAATAATTGCATAAGAGAAGTTATTTATATATTTATTTCACTCCTCTAGCCGCTGTTTTAATTGCATTTGGATCATTCCAGACACCACCTGATAAGTGAGCGCCTCAGCAATGCATTGATCATTAATACATTTTAAACACAAAACATCAAACTCACAGCATGCATTATATTCTGTCTTCTTTTCATACATTTACACTGTAAAACATGAGGCTGAAGTTGGCTTATTCGCCCGCTTCTTATTCGCAAGCTTTTAAGTGCATAAATGTATTTGTCTACGCTGAATAAGTAGCCTTGCATTTAATGGGTTAAATCACGTTGGGCCACTGATTGCTCTGCCGGAACCTGACAAGGGGCAACCCGCTGCAAGCCCCACTTGTAGTTACCCCGGCCCAACGTGGTTTACTGGGGAAGAACAGCGGGTAAATATGCCACATATGCCAATTGCTCAGCTTCTGATTTGCTATTTATGTATCTACATTGAATAAGTAGCTTTGCATTTAACAGGTTAAATCATGTTGGATTGCTGATTTCTCTGCAGGTACCCAGCAAGGGGCATCCCCTCTGCAAGCTACACCTGTATTTATCCCGGCCCAACGTGGTTTACTGGGGCAGAACAGCGGGTACAATTGCTACATATGCCAATCGCTCAGCTTCTTATTCGCTTTATGTATCTATGTTGAATAGGTAGCCTTGCATTTAATGGGTTAAATCACGTTGGGCCACTGATTTCTCTGCAGGTACCTGGCAAGGGGCAGCCCTCTTGCAAGTCCCACTTGTATGTAGCCCGGGCCAACGTGGTTTACTGGGGAAGAACAGCGGATATATATGCCACATATGCCAATCGCTCAGCTTCTTATTCTCTTTATGTATCTATGTTGATTCCTCTATCACTCCTGCCTAACATTTTCTTCACTTCTTCTCTTATGGCTGTGCGGCATGCCTCAGGTACCCGATTTACACCAGGTTGCGAAATGATTTTATGACTAACCAAGTGAGTTTACCCGGGAACCCCTGAAAACACCTCTCTGTTCTTGTGCATAAAAGTCTTGACCTCAAGTTTTTGAGCTGGGCAAAGTGTCTGTGCTACCCTTGCTTCCGGAGTAATTGGTGAAACTCGTGGTATTGGAGCCGTGAACACCTCCCTCTCCTTCTAGTGTTTAAGTAAATTCACGTGGTAAATTTGTATTTCTGGGCATCGGCCCGGCTGTCTCACCCTGTAATTCACCTCCCCTATTTTTTCTACTTCCTCATAAGGTCCCCTCCACTTAGCCAAGACCTTACACTCCACTGTGGGAACTAAAACCATCACCTTATCAACTGGTGCAAAAACCCTCACTGCAGCCCCCCGATTATAAGTAAATCTCTTTCGCTCTTGTGCTTATCTTAGGTGTTCTCTCATTATGGGAATTAATGTGGCTATTCTCTCCTGCATGTTATTTATGTGCTCAATCACCATTTTGTAGGGCGTGTTCTCCTGCTCCCAAGTTTTCCGTGCAATGTCTAGGATTCCCCTAGGGTGCCTCCCATAAACCAGTTCGAAGGGGGAAAAACCCATTGATTCCTGTGGGACTTCCCTAATGGCAAACATTAAGTATGGCAACATGTGATCCCAATTCTTCCCATCTTTATCAATCACTTTCCGCAACATGGATTTCAAAGTCCGATTGAAACGCTGTACGAGTCCATCGGTTTGGGGGTGATACACAGAAGTTCTAAGCTGTTTGATGTTTAACAAACCACACAAGTCTTTCAAAATTCGTGACATAAATGAGGTCCCATGATCTGTCAGGATCTCTTTGGGGAGGCCTACCTGGCTAAACATTAACCAAAGTTCTTTGGCTATTCCTTTGGTTGCCATTGTTCGAAGCAAAATGGCTTCTGTGTATCGGGTGGCATAATCCATCACAACGAGGATATACTGATGACCTCTAGCCGATTTTGGCAATGGGCCCACCAGATCCATGGCAATCCTCTCTAAAGGGGTTTCTATTATGGGCAATGGTATCAAGGGGCTTCTAAAGGCCGGTTTCGGGACGGTCAATGCAGTTGGGGCACTCACCACAGTGTTTTGTAACTGTAGCATGTACCCCAGGCCAAAAAAATCGTCTTAGACGCACCTTTGTTTTTTTTTTCTCCTAGATGCCCCCCTAAAATAAGCCCATGTGCTAAATTTAACACAGTGAGGTGGTACCTATTGGGCACCAATAACTGCTCCACCTCATCCACCCCTAACTTATCCACCCGATACAACAATCCCCCTTTAATTGAAAAATAAGGGTACACCAAGTCGTACGGTATAACACCCATTTTATTGCCATCAACAAGTTTCACATTTTGCCTGGCAAGGTCTTGTAATTGGGCTGTCCCAAAGTTCCCAGGGTTACCCTCTACATCCTCTAATTCTAGGGGTTCCCAAGTTCTAATTCTGGCCTTTGACCTTCCTGTACACCACTAGTACTTGGCTGTTCCCCATCAGGCTCTACTCCAACCTCCACTTCAGTATCATCAGGAGGTTCAGAGCCTGACTCATCCTCCTCCCCCACAAATACCGAAAAAGGCAGCGCTAATTCCCCATCCTGTTCAGGGAATAAGGACATTTCCTGCTGGGGCTCCACACTTTAGAATTACTTGGGCCTAACTTTGCAAAGTTAGGAAAGTATAGTCCTGATATCACATAAGGTTTGGCACCACTCCGACCTCATACTCTAGCTCCACTTCTGTTGTCTCCAGAGACACTAAAGCTATGCGTGTCTCGCCGTGCATGCAGGTGATATTAAGAGTTTGATCTTTTTCCAATTTGTTTGAGGGCACTAAATTAGCTGCTACTAAAGTTGCCATACTTCCCAAATCTAGCAGAGCTTTGACCTCTTTCCCTCCCACCTTCACGACACACATATGATGATGGTTCTTTCTTTCCTCCTTCACCACAATTACAACCACAGGACATGCACAGTAAACAGTCTCATCTTGTTCCCCCAAGTTACACTTTATTATTATTATTATTATTATTATTATTATTTTATTTCTTAGTAGACGCCCTTATCCAGGGCGACTTACAATTGTTACCAGTTATAACATTATTTTTACATACAATTACCCATTTATACAGTTGGGTTTTTACTGGAGCAATCTAGGTAAAGTATAGCAGCAGTGTCCCCACTTATAACAGGTCACACAAGGCAGGGTAGTAGGGTTCCGTCTCCCTCTTCCCTTTGCTTCACCTCCCGATTGTCCCCCTACACTTTCTTTGCCCTCGGTAGCCACATGTTCCCCCCCCCAGATGTTAGAACGGGCTTACCGGGCTTGTAGGGACGGTTGGTTCGGGAGGCCTGGGGTTCTGGTTCCAGCTGCTTCTCCACTGCTGCCGCTGTTGCATAACGTTCCACCAATGCCACCAGCTGGTCTGCGTTTGTGGCGTTGTTCTGACCCAGCGTCGAAGATCCTTGGGTAATCCTTGCTGGAACTGGTCTAGTACGATTAGTTCTACGATCTCTGCCGTTGTTCATTCGTCCGGTTGAAGTCATTTCTTTGCAAGGTTGATTAAATCAAACATTTGGGAGCGGGGGTTCCCTACGTTGTACCCCCATTTGTGGAACTGGTGCGCCTGCACCGCATCGGTAACTCCCAGACGATGTAGTATCTCTGCTCAGTTTACTGTAATCCTGGGACTCTGCGAAGTCCAGTTCGTAATAGGCCTGTGGATCCCCCGAGAGGTAGGGTGCCATTAAGCCAGCCCATTTAGTCTTTGGCCACTTTTCTCTTTCTGCGGTCCTTTTAAAAGTCATGAGAAAGGCCTCCACATCATCTTGTGGGGTCATCTTCTGTAAGAAATGGCAGATATTTCTCCTAGTTGGGTTTGTAGGAAGAGCCTCCATCTTGGCTGCTAGTGAGCTGGTTTGTTTGCTGCTGCACTATCAGTGCCTCCTGATGCATCCTCATAGCATCCTGGTGAGCCACCTGCTGTACCCGTATAGCCTTTTGTTGGCTAGCTACACTCTGTAGTAAAGCTTGGAGGATCGCGTCCATCTTTGTTTCCGACATGCCTTATATTTTCACTGTATTATTTGTCTCAAAACTGTACCCGCATTCTCCACCATATGTAGCAACTTCATAGGCTGTGTAGAATATGCATACAGTACTTTGGAGCGGGACAGTATTTAAACAGAGACAAAATACTGTGAAGTTAATTCAAAACAGCATAGAATAGTCGGTGAAACAGGCAAAGGTTCATACACAATCCAGGTGTTTTGAGTCAAAGGGGTTTCAGTCTGTAATTCAGCCTCCCGACAGTAGAAGGCATCAAGCCAATTCAGGACTTCCCTTACCAAGGTCTCATGACCATGACGAAAGTCATCTTTATGAGGGGCGTCACCTTGGTGAGGGTGTCCTTTCAAAAGTCATGAGAAAGGCCTCCACATCATCTTGTGGGGTCATCTTCTGTAAGAAATGGCAGGTATTTCTCCTAGTGTTTCTCCTAGGAGGCTGTGTGGTCCAGTGGTTAAAGAAACAGGCTTTTAAATACTGATGTATTTAAAGTATTATGAATTTTCTTGTTACTGCATCTTGTAAAGCAGGAGGAGAGGATGAGGTGTATAAAGGCCATTTTGCATGGCAAGCAGGGAGAATGGATGAGATGGGAGAGTGTGGAACAACGCAAGATTGGCTGGCAAGACCTATGGTCAATGGAACAGAGCAGGATCAGTTTCCTTATAAGGTCAACATATGATCTTCTCCCATCACCACAGAACCTACACCTCTGGGTAGGAGAGGATCCCTCATGTCCTTTGTGTTCATCACCTGCAACATTAAGGCACATTTTGACAGGATGTAAGGTGGCTCTTAGCCAAGGATGGTTTACTTGGCACCATGACCAGGTGCTGCGATGTTTGGCCTTAGCATTGGAAGACAAGCATAACATGACCAATAAGTTGCCACCTGTTCCATCAAAACATTACACACAAAAGACAACATTCCTCCGCCCAGGAGAGCAACCACCAAGAAAAGGTGTTAAAACCAATCGTCGCCCAGGACAACTGGAAGCTGCTAGAGACTGGAAAATGCTGGCAGATGTTGGTCAACGGCTTATTTTTCCACCTGAGATTGCCACCACAAACCTTCGACCAGATATTGTCTTGTGGTCTGGATCAGCACGCCTTGTTCACCTGGTAGAGTTAACAGTGCCATGGGAGGATGCTGTAGATGAGGCGTATGAGAGGAAGAAACTGCGGTATGCTTAACTAGCCACTGAAGCGGAACAGCAAGGATGGAGAGTCTGGGTTTACCCAGTGGAAGTGGGATGTCGAGGATTTGTGGCACACTCTACAACCCGGTTTCTCAGAGATGTCGGATTCAATGGCCAAGAGTTGCGTCGCACAGTGAAGAACTTATCTGAAGCAGCAGAGAGGAGCAGCAACTGGCTGTGGTTGAGACGGAAAGATTCTGGTTGGGGATCTCAAGCACAATAGAAAGAAAGAAACGCTGATGTACAGGTAAGTAAGCTGGGCTGAGTTGAGTGGGGACGGAGGGGGTGATGCTGGGGCGCCAGAATCACCGTCGAGCCCTCTTGAGGTGTCGTGGGCTAGTCGACGAAACACCGAGGATGGAAGGTGCCCACTTGACCCCAGAGATGTACCCTACTTAGCTCAATCCAGACGGTTGTCATGCTGATGCGCTGGGGAGACCGCACTATGGTTGATCCCCGGAGCCAGCATCGCAGCCGTTGTGTGTGCTGATGCGCTAGGGAGGCAATAAGCTATTCCCTGGAGCCAGCATTACACTTCAGCCATCAACACCAGACAGAAGGATATCTACATCATCATATGGAAGGAAGCGCAAATGGATGGAGACACATATGGATCACATTAGTTTACTGTGAAGCTACGTCTTAGTTGGTGCTTATCTTGTCGAGAGCCAAGTTCAAGTCAGCATGAAGTTTTAACATCTACTCTCATGTAATGGAAATCATGTGATGGTGGTCCACTATGAAAGGCGCTATATAAAATAAAGATTGATTGATTGATTTATAAACTACCCCGTATTGCTTTTAAATGTGCAAAAAACAAATTGGTTCATTCAATTATTCTAAAAGTGGACAAAGCAATTACATGGTTATCTAATCCACCGGATGGTAATTTTAAATGTGGCCATTGTGTTTACTACTCAAATACTGTAAACACTATAACTATTAATCACCCACGATAGGGTAAAAAGATAAAAATTCAAGGTTTCATTAACTGTAATACCACAGGAGTAATTTATTTGTTAACTTGTCCATGAGGACTGGTTTACATAGGTCAAACGAAAAGAGTCTTAAAAATAAGGGTCTCTGAATATAGAGCAGCAATTAGGAACCAGAATCAAGAATATGCAATAGCCAAACACTATAAAAAAGCTGGTCACAGATCATCTCCACACTCATTACGATTTGTGGAGGTGGAGAAAGTAACTCTACCAGCTCGAGGTGGGAATTTGATACTTTTGTTACTACGGAGAAAAGCATACTGGATATTTGTCCTCCAAAATATGAAATCTCTCATTGAAATCAGATATGTCAGTTACATTATGTCGAAGTATTTTCAATGTTGATAGTTTCTATTGTACTGGTATGTATTTGTAGTATACTGTTGATGAAATAGTATGAAATCAATTTGGATATGTCAACTGCATTATGCTGACTAAATTATATTTATTGAAAAAAATTACACTTTAATTTATGTGACAGATTGCTGCTGAACATATGTAGCACCCGGGAGGGGCACTCATTCTTTCTGATTGGGGTGGGATCAGCCCAGCAGAATAACAGAAGGAAAATAAACTAGACCACACTACTATGTCGGGAAATGAATATCGTTTTATTAAATACTGGTGGTAGACTATAACAAACAGGAATACACAGTCACAGCAAGGGGTTTGCACTGCCCGTTGATTAAAACACTAACTAAACACAGAATTACAATTTAAAACTAAAGGGCAGTGCGGCTCAATACGTGCACAGAGACGGGGCTCACAAATAAAAAACAACAATAGAACCAATACAGCCCGTCTCCAGCACTCCTCTGAAACATCAAATCCTTTTAAAATACTAGTTTAAAAACACATCACAACAAAATGGAGACCAAAAGCGCAGGTAGAGATATGCCTTTAAATTCAGCAGCTTTTTCTTTCCTATTTGTCTTCCTACCACCCACCGAATCAGGGTCCAAATTCCTTTACTCCTGCTGGCTGCACATTCAGCCCAGTGGCGGAGCAATAGCAGGTGCAGCAGGTGCAACTGTACAGAGGGCCCCGGAGAGGTTCAAAAGTTTTTGTTTATTTATTTATTTATTTATTTTTAACAATGATAACATCCTTTGCGTTTATATTTGCAGATATTACACATTTGTATAACTGTAGCTGCCGGTGTGCGGTGCCAGTAATTCAGATTGTATCCTCCCTCATTTCAACAGGTATCGCTAGTGTCTTAATTATCCAAACTTTTTTCCGACGGAGGCTGGTACGAGGCACGTCTTCATGGAAGGTTTTGGGGTACTATTCAGCACAAACATTTGCAGTAATATTCTGTGTGCACGATTCATCCTGTAGTTTAGACAGAAGCTGTTGGGTGCTGCTGCAGGCACCAAAATAAACTACAGCAAATCAACATGCCTGTATTTCTGATTTAAAAATAATAAAAAAAAACGGTTTCCAATGTGAAACAACTTCTGCAAATGTCTGTGCAGAATTGTGAATTCTGTAATAATTTCTGTGATCGCAGAATTGGGGAATCCTGGTAGGGTTAGTGATTAAACCTGTTTGCTTATGATTAAAAAAGTGTAGTTTTGGATGTATGCAAAATAAAATAAAGTAGGTGAGTAGAAAACGCTCTTATTACGTACTGTTTCATACATGCTAACATTCTGACAATTAAATATAGTTCAATATTGAACACTTGATTTGGTATGTTTGATGTTTATAAATAAGGGTTAAATTAATGTTTGGGGAGGAGGGCCCTCAATAAAGTCCTGCAGTGGGGCTCATCTTCCTCTTCCTCCGCCACTGGTTCAGCCTCTACGCCAAACAAGCCCGGGTTCACTTCACAGTGGACAAATTAATCTCTCTAATGGATGAAATCAGGAATATTTATACCAGGTGCTCAGCTTATCCAGATCAATCAATTTACACTTATGGGAGCTGGAACAGGGGAACATCAATGTGTAATCAGTGCAAATCTACAAAAAGTAATGTGCCAAAATAAACATGCTTTAAACAGGGTGATAAAATCAAAAAGACAACATTAAATAAAACTACAGTCCTTAATCAAATGTGCCTATTTTAAAGATAGAATATTAGTGTAGTAATGGCTTTCTGCATGAGCTATTAATTATGTTATTAATTATTAAGTTTTACATGATGTGTATGTATGTGTCTTATAGTTAAGTTGTTTTTAATCTTATCAAACATTGTAAAGTTTTTTCATCTCTCAAATTGACTCCATGGATACCTGTGCTTTCTGATACAAACATATCATGTACTGAGCTGTACTGAGGCCTTGTCAGTTTGGAACTCATGCTTATATGATTGTATTGGAGTGTAACAGGGGAGATCTGTGCTGACTATCTGGCGCATGCGTGGTACTGCAGGAAGGGGGCAGCAGCCTCGTAGATCCGCCTGTCAGTCATGGCAGTTACACGGAGAGGTGGGGAAGAGCGTGTGTTGGCTTTCCCTCTCTCTGAGTGGCTGAGAGGCGGGCTGGGGGATTGCTTGGCCCATATATACTGCGCTTGGTTATGCACTCGGGACCAAAGATCATACTATGTGGTAAATGTTTTAAAAAAAAGTTCAAACCTTTAGATTCGGCCAATTCAACACTCAGGGGGTGTAAAATTTGCCTTAAACAAAGAGTAGGGATGAGCTGTTTACTCAGACAGGTGAGATTACTGTAGTATTTTTAACAGTAGGTAGTTAGATTATGTTTACAGTGTGCATGTTTAAAATTAAAAGGTAGAGCAGAGCATGTAGTCAAACACTAAGGAATCAAAAGCAGTTAATATACCGAGCATCAAAAGAAACTTATCACTATTATAACACATTTATTTTTGAAAAAAAATAAGGTATATAAATGATGGACATCGCCAAAATGTTTTTGGTTTCTTTTTAATCACTCGATCATCAGTCATCCTTGACGCTTGAGTGACTATGACTGAAGCATATGCACTTAATCACCTAATTAGTGAGACAGTTGATTGGACACTGGACATGGAGTGATTTCAGCTGTTGAATTGCAAGCTTGAATAAAAGCAATAAAGAAAATCACAGAAAAAAAACAATATGCCACGTCTGTTGAGAGCAGCGCCTTCGTGCGATCGGCATGTTGGAGGCTGGACTAGGGCAGCGTACTATGGCTTGCCGTCTTGGGCGCTCACAGCCAGCGATTTCAAACCTGGCGAGACAGTATAACCAGACACACTCTGTCAATGACAGGCCACGAACTGGGAGACCAAGAGTCACAACACCTGCCCAAGATCGACAGATCATTTTGCAGCATCTTCGTGATGTCAATTGTTAATCAGCACAATAAAAAGTCACTGCACCTGCTCTAAAACAGAGTTTGTCATTTTTCAATCACATCTAGTGAATTGCATCCAAATATAAGTTAGTTCTTCAGGAGGTTGAGAGAACAACTTTGATTCATTAAAAATAGGTGATACTTTTTAATTGGTTTGAAATTTGTGCTATTGTTTTTTTTAGTTATTTATGCTTACAAGAAGTTAAGAGAACTTACTTTTAACTACATAAGTATTATTTTTAAGTTATATTTATGCTTACAGGAAGTTAAAAGTACTTTCTTTACTGTACATTTATATAATGTTTACTTTTAACTATATAAGAACACAAGTAAATAAATAACAATGATGTGTTTATTTTTTATATTTTGGAGGTCAAACACACAGATAAACACACATACGTTCCCTCTAAGACTTTCATTTAGTTAGCCACTGTTGCTAAAGTAACTTAACATTTTTTAGCCACACTGGAAAAACTTAAGCCACTTAACAATACTGTAAACAAGTTAAATGTACTGTATCACAAGGCAAAAAGACATGTATTTTATTTGAAAACACGTAGACATTTAAATGCCAGACCCTACCCTTTACAATACACTAAACAGTATATTTAAAAGTGCACTATAACTCTGATTCCCATTTAATAAATACCAAACTTAGTCCCACATGAAAAAACGTCATTACAGATTTTCTAAATTCTAAATAGGTTTGCAGAGATATTCCTGTATTGCATAATCTTTTATAGTATTTTTACTGTGACACGGTTTTCTTTCCACTGCAGGACAGTGCTAGTGTATGCTAATATTAATGCCTACCTGACCAACTGCAGCTCTAGTTACACAAGCTACTGTGATTAATAATATAAGTAGGATTGTACAGCCACTACTGTGTTTAAAAAACTTTTTTTTTTTTTTTACCGTGTTCTTTCACCTGGGACTACTGACAGTAATATTGCAACGATTCTGTCATTAAAATTAAATAAATCAGTGAGACCAATCCTTCTTTTTTAAATAATAAATGTGTTTATTTTGAATCCACTCTGTTACTGTTTCTAAAATATATTTCAACACATTTTAAAGATAGCAAAAAAAAAACTTAGCTGTGAATCTTTTGAAGCTGCGTGTTTCTGGCTTGCCGTCTGGGAAAATTTTTTTCGGGAGAGGGTATGTTTGAAACTGCTTTACCACCCTGTGACTATCAAGGTCATATTTTAGTTGTGTGTACACGGTTGGTATTCCTTGGGCTACATCTTTCTGATTCTGATAATTTGTCTGTACAATTTTTTTTTTTAAACATGTTAAGAATTTTTCCGTTTGGATGCCACGTTTTAAAAAAAAAAAAATATTGTTTACAAGCAGCGCCGTCCGCTGACTCTTTCTAATTTGAACCTCTGTCCTCCCGCCAAACACAACTTTTGTGGCCTACATTTTACCTGAACAACGCGAGTAGGTATAGTGAAAATTCGTAATGGGGGAAAAAATTGGGTTACAGTATTTTACCTTCCTCTCACTACCTCTAGTTCTAATATGAAAAGTCTAGTAAGAAATATTTTATATCCACCCCAGTGTCTATTATATGGAAAAGAGGGGTGTTTATAACCGAGTCTTTGATTTTGAAAGTACAGTATTTATAATCACATTGAATGTCTCTTCATGCAGCCGCTTTATTATATTTTACATGAATACACTGCACTTGTAGATTACTGGGGAAATCTATAGTGATCAAAAATTACCAGCTGCTGGGACAATATGTTCTTCGCAGTGAACACCCCCACTGCAGGAAATGCAATAATTCTGCAGTATCAACATCGATTCTATAGATACGTGAGATTAATAATTGAAGTTAAATTTATAAATTACATATAATTTAGTAATAATTTTGTGAATGAGCGTATTTTTTTTTCAAAGCACTTTTAAGGACTTTTCTCAGCAAATCGTTGATTTTCCAGGTTTTCCAGTACTTGAATTTCATTAGGTAAAATTCAAGCACTTTCCAGGACTTGTGCAAACCCTGTGTGTAGTTATACGGGGAACACTGGCCATCCCAGTGAATAGAAATATATAGCTGAGCGTAGGACGGAGGCCCGTACTGACCGGCTGGGGTCACTGCGTAAGCAGCACTTTTTGTTTTGTAGTTTTATTACTGTGTTTTATTTTCCCTTTTCATTTCGCCTTTTGTTTTCATTATTATTTTGAGCACCTGTGAGTGCGCCAGCTTTTAACTGTTACCAGTATTGGTATTCCTGTGTTCCTGTGTATCGTCGCCCTCTGCAAGCTAAAAGAAAAAAGAAAACAATCTAAAATAATATTTGTTTATTTAGCAGATTAATGTTTATTTAGCAGACGCCTTTATCCAAGGCAACCTACAGAGACTAGGGTGTGTGAAATATGGATTAGCTGCAAAGTGACTTACAATTACGTCTCACCCAAAAGACGGAGCACAAGGAGGTTAAGTGACTTGTTCAGGGTCACACAGTGAGTCAGTGGCTGAGGTGGGATTTGAACTGGGGACCTCCTGGTTACAAGCCCTTTTCTTCAACCTCTAGACCACACAACCTCTGGACCAGAAAGCAGAATCTGCACATCATGGGTCTCCCCGAGGGATTGGAAGGGCATAACTCGACAAAATTCATGGCAGATTTCTTTCTTGAGAACTTTTGCGATGGGGTTCTTGAATCGCCGCCTGAACTGGATCGGGCACACCTCTCCCTGGCACCGAAGCCTGGTAAGGACGAGAGGCCCAGAGCAATGCTTGTCCGTTTACACCGCTACCAGACCAAGGAGCTGGCTAGAAAGCGGAGTCCGCTCATGTTTCGGGGTCACAAGATTTTTCCTGATCTCAGCGCTGACCTTGCCAGACGACGTGCTACCTTTAAAACCATCAAAAGCAAACTGTACAAAAATGGGATTAAATTTGGCCTACTTCACCGTGCCTGATTTCGTGTTACCTTCGGGGGAGTCTGTTTGACTCTCCCTAGAAAGCAGAGACATTTTACAGGTGCCACATCGTCCCGTCTTTACTGTGTTTCAGTGTTTATTAAAAAGAGCAGGCAGGAAACCAAATGTAGTTGAATGGGAGTTTTAATAGAACAAAAATAATCACAAGGAAATTAAAACTAATGTAAAATTAAATGATGCCCACAGGTTGGGCCATTGCCAAAAGCACAGTCTTGAATCAAAACACAAATGTTTTATAAAGAAAAGAAAACCTAGCCCAGTCATCAGGCCCTAATCTCAACTGCTTCCGGTCTATTCTAAGAGTTTGGGCTGGGCTAATCCTGGCCCAAACTAAAGTGAAACAACGTCCACAGGCACAAGAGTTAATTTTCATAGGCCTTCCTTGTACTTTGAAAAACCAGGAGTCCCTTCAGGTAAGTTTCTAATTTTAGTCTTGACTTTTCATTCACTCTTTGTGAATAGAGGGTTATATAAATAAACTAAAGAAATAAAGGCAACAAACTGCTTAGAATCCCGCCTTGTTGTCATGGGAACGGTCTACTGTTCGTATATACTTAGGGTGCGTTAGTAAACTTAATCTGATGCTCTGAAAGAGCGTCCAAGAAATCTCATCGGAGTGCTTCAGAGCGTGAATTTTCTCTTTAGTTTTCAATCGACCTAAAACGGTTTAATACTGATAGCACTATTATTAACTATGATCATTATGCAGTTGTGCCGTGTAATGGCTTTTTCTTAGACTGATATAACCGATTTTTTATTTATATTTTTTTACATGAGTTTTCAACTCTTAAGTCTAATACTACTGTAATTATTACTGCTGCTCTTCAGTTCGATTTTTTTGTCTTGGCGGTACTGTTTAAAAAAAAAGAAAAAAGAAAAACTGGTCAGTGATAATTGGTGTTGAACAAGGCTAGCATGTAGACAACTCCTCCCCTTTCTCCCCTTCAGTCGCTTCAAAATGTAAAACCTAAACTTAAAATATGTGGAATATCTTTTTTTTCTCAAAAAACTGAGAGAAAGAAGGCAGTGGGCGACTGATCAGGGCAGATCGAGAAAGGAGAAGGGAGATGAATAAACAGACTTAAGGACCAAGCAGGGAGAAAGAAAGATAGTACTAACTGATGAGGTAGTCAGGGCAGGAAGGATAATTCCGGTGAGATTGGGGTTTACTGGGAAAGGGATAAAAGTAGGTTTCTGGTTCAGTATACCGACGCGAGTTAGATTTTAGGCATTAAAATCGTGGCTGCGTTGTAAATTAGAGGCCCGGCAAACCAAGGCTCCATTAGTAAACTGCATCTGCAATTATGTGCTGCACTGCAAATTATAAAAGGGATTATATATTCGTGACAACACTCACACTCAGGTTGTGGCTGACAGTGCCTATTCCCATATTCCTGTGACGCAGGGTCCGTCACAAAACCTGGTGGCAGTGGTGGGATCTTTATAAAAGTTGGCTGTGTTAATTCTAGATTCTGATTCTGATTTTTGCAAATGTGTGTAGGAATCTTGTGTTGGATAATTGTAAGCATTGTATAGACTCTTGCCACAGTCTGCGGCCATGGAACCGGAAGGGGCTAATTCTCATATTGTAGAGCACGGGGGAGGTGGAGGCCTTTCACCTCCCATCATCATGTCTGATGCGTACACTGGTGTTGATCAGGAATGGGGGGATTGGTTAGAGCATTTCGAAATGGCTACTGCAATTAATGGGTGGGACACCCCCACAAAATTGAAATTCATGTCTTTACTGCTGAAAGGGAAAGCTTGTGAAATGTATAGGGGAGTACCGGCTGATGTTAAGCAAGACTTTGAAGCGCTCAAGACTACAATGAAAGACGTGCTGGAGCCACCAGCAAGAGCAGATTGTAACAGAAATAACTTATTTAATAGAAAGAAAGATAAAAATGAAAGTGTTAGTTATGATTATGCTCTCAGACATCTTGTTATAAAAGCTTTCCCCCATGCAGACTCCCAAACGCAAGACACTGGCTAGGGACCAGTTCATTGCCAATGTTGGAGGAAACGAATTGAGGATCCAGCTCAGGACTGCTAAGCCGAAGGATCTGGAGGAAGCCATCACCTAGACAACCGATCTTGAGCTGATCCGGACCATGGAGTGTATGATGGTTAGTAGCCCGAAGGTGCACATTCACGAGGCTAAAGGTGCAGTTTATCCACTTGAACCAGTGTTAAAGAACATGATCGGGGCAACTGGTGAGTTAAAAAGCAAGATCTCTCAACTTAGAGAAACCATGCGGGAAGGACCCAGTGCGTCCTTTTCTAGGACTAGAACCGTAGCCGAACAGAGGCCCAAGTTCAAAGCAAACAGATGGAATGGAAAGAGGCCACACCAAACAGGAACCTTTCCAAGACAGCCCTCTGGACAAGAAACTGAGCTTCAGGCTTGCTGGCTATGCGGTAGCTATGAACACCTTAAAAGGGAGTGTCCTCAACGTAAACAGCAAATGCAGCAGGAAAACTAGTACTGGCAGGTACCGAGGACCAGGAGCCTGCCAGCAATTGTAAGAACAAAAAGGTTGTATTTGCTGACAGTGTGGGACTGGGATATTATCTGAGTGGTCAAATTAAAGACATACCCTGCAAGTTTTTAGTTGATTCTGATGCTCGTTTCTGTTGTCCACCACTGTTTGTGGAAGGAAGCCAGTAAAGGTAGCGGAAGTACCCTAATACCATGCAGTGGGACAGTCAGAGTTGCAAGTGGCGAAAAGCTAGATGTACTAGAAACCTGGAAGACAGTTATTGCCGTTAACAATCTGCAGCTTGCTTGTGAATTCCTTGTTGTCAAAGAAGCTGTACAGAATGCACTTTTAGGAAGTGACATGTTAATACAGTATGGTGCTGTGTTAGACTTTAAGGACTGCACTTGTACTCTCGTTGGCAGGAAATTAACTCTTCTTCCAGCTAAAAAGAGACAGATATCTGTAAAGAGTTTGCAGGTCAGGATGTGATCATTCCTCCCGTTCTTGAAGTAATTGTCCCAGGCAGAGTAGAAAGCACACAAGATTATGACTGTGAAGGCCTGGTAGAGCCGGGCATAAAAGATGGCTCCAGTGTTCTAGTTGTGTGGACCATGGGAAAATGCCAACGTGGACAAGTAGCTGTGAGGGTTATGAATCTGTCTTCGCAGACTGTACATCGAGGAACTATAATGGGAACATTCAGGCCAAATGTCACAGTACTGACTGATGAACCAGAGGCAGTACGCAAAGTAGAAGTCAGTCAGTAAGCACAACACTGGATGGACTGTGGATAACAGCAAGAGAACATTCAAAAAGGAGGTTAAACGTCTCAGAGACACAAATGGCAAAATCATAGATGAAGAAAAAAAATAGCAAATATATTAAATGATTACTTTTCACAGGTTTTTACAAAGGAGGACACGCACAACATGCCCCACATGTCGACCTGTTCCTATCCAATTTTAAATAACTTTAGCAGAACAGAGGCAGAAGTGTTAAAGGGACTAGGAGCTCTTAAAATAAACAAGTCCCCTGGGCCAGATGAGATCCTCCCAATAGTACTCAAAGAAATGAAAGAAGTTATTTACAAACCGCTAACCAAGATCATGCAACAGTCTCTTGACACAGGGGTTGTACAGACAGACTGGAAAATAGCAAACGTAATACTGATCCACAAAAAGGGAGACAAAACCGAACCAAGTAACTACAGACCAATAAGGCTGACTTCTATTATATGTAAACTTATGGAAACTATAATAAGATCCAAAATGGAAATGGAAAGTTACCTATATGGTAACAATATCCTGGGAGACAGTCAGCATGGTTTTAGGAAAGGGAGATCGTGTCTAACTAACCTGGTTGACTTATTTGAGGATGCAACATTGAAAATGGATAATTGCAAAGCATACGACATGGTTTATTTCCAGAAAGCTTTTGACAAAGTCCCGCATAAAAGATTATTTCTCAAACTGAACGCAGTAGGGATTCAAGGAAATGCATGCACATGGATTAGGGAGTGGTTAACATGTAGAAAATAGAAAGTACTGATTAGAGAAGAAACCTCAAAATGGAGCGAGGTAACCAGTGGTGTACCACAGGGATCAGTATTAGGTCCTCTGCTATTCCTAATCTACATTAATGACTTAGATTCTGGTTTAGTAAGCAAACTCGTTAAATTTGCAGACGACACAAAAATAGGAGGAGTGGCAAACACTGTTGCAGCAGCAAACGTCATTCAAAATGATCTAGACAGCATTCAGAACTGGGCAGACACAATGCAAATGAAATTTAATAGAGAAAAGTGTAAAGTATTGCATGCAGGCAATAAAAATGTGCATTATAAATATCATATGGGAGATACTGAAATTGAAGAACGGAACTATGAAAAAGACCTTGGAGTTTATGTTGACTCGGAAATGTCTTCATCTAGACAATGTGGGGAAGCTATAAAAAAGGCCAACAAGATGCTCGGATATATTGTGAGAAGTGTTGAATTTAAGTCAAGGGAAGTAATGTTAAAACTTTACAATGCATTAGTTAGTCCTCACCTAGAATATTGTGTTCAATTCTGGTCACCTTGTTACAAAAAGGATATTGCTGTTCTAGAAAGAGTGCAAAGAAGAGCAACCAGAAATATCCCGGGTTTAAAAGGCATGTCGTATGCAGGCAGGCTAAAAGAATTGAATCTATTCAGTCTTGAACAAAGAAGACTACGCGGCGATCTGATTCAAATATTCAAAATCCTAAAAGGTATAGACAATGTCGACCCAGGGGACTTCTTTGACCTGAAAAAAGAAACAAGGACCAGGGGTCACAAATGGAGATTAGATAAAGGGGCATTCAGAACAGAAAATAGGAGGAACTTTTTTACACAGAGAATTGTGAGGGTCTGGAACCAACTCCCCAGTAATGTTGTTGAAGCTGACACCCTGGGATACTTCACGAAGCTGCTTGATAAGATTCTGGGATCAATAAGCTACTAACAACCAAACGAGCAAGATGGGCTGAATGGCCTACTCTCGTTTGTAAACTTTCTTATGTTCTTATGTACTTATGGATATAGTCAAGGAACTGGGAATGGAGGACAGAGGGCTCAATGCTGGTCAGCTTACGGCAGTAAGGGAACTTGGATGTGTTCAGCATATCTGATGTGAATCTTGGATGTACTGGTCTAACAAAGCATCATATCAACACAGGAAATGCCACGCCTATAAAGATAGGCACAAGGAGGGTTTCCGATATATCACTACAAAGATTTTAAAGAGCAGCTCCAACAGATGCAGGATTGAGGGATCATCAAACCATCAACCAGCCCATGGGCAGCCCCAGTTGTACTGGTACGTAAAAAGGATGGAAAGGTGAGGGTATGTGTGGACTATTGGCCTCTCAATGAAGTGACCGTCAAGGACGCATACCCTCTGCCCAGGATTGATGACACGCTTGACTTGCTAGCCAGAGCCTGCTGGTTTTCGACACTTGACCTGGCCAGTGGGTACTGCCAGAAGGCCAGCTAGCAAGATGGCTTGAGCAACTAGCACAATTCCAGTATTGCATTGTGCACAGACCAGGGAAGCACCATGTTAATGCTGATGCGTTGTCGAGGAGGCCTGGTCTTTCTGGGGACACTGAAGCTCACAGGACACCTGTGGATAAGGGAAATAGAACCGTGGAAACCATTGCTGTGGAGGCAATCCATGAGGCTGTCAGCGAACGAGAAAATGAGTTGGATTTGAAGACACTACAAGATGGTGACCCAGACTTGTCCAAGATTAAAGCACTCAAGAGGAGCAGATGCCCAGAAATTCCATCTGAAGCCAAGTCTGATGCTGGACTTCGTAAATTCAAGGACACTTGGCCCTCACGTCACCTGCAGGATGAAGTGTTATGGACGAAGCCTACAGATGGTGCGCCCCTCATTGTCCAAGTAGTGGTCCCCAAACCCACTGTGCCCAAGATACTGGAGGCATTACATAATGCCAAAACTGGAGGACACTTAGGTGTGGAAAAAGTAAAAACAAGATACTACTAGCCAGGTTGACGCAAATCTGTTCGGGACTGGTGCCGTTCCTGTTTAATATGTGCTGCAAGAAAGTGTGTCAGAACAACACCCAGAGCACCCGTGGTAGCCATCACTCCAAGCCGTTCACTAGAGAGAGTTGCACTGGACATAGTAGGCCTGCTTCGAGTTACTGAAAAGGGGAACCGCTATATATTAGTAGTAGCAGACTATTTTTCTAAGTGGACAGAAGCATACCCATTGCCCAATCAAGAAGCCCAGGCTTAAAGAGCCAGCTGCCCAATGTTTGATATGTTGTACATATCTTTCTCAAGGGAGCATGAGTTTGAATCAAAACATTGGAGGTATTTATAGGTGTTTCACGGCATGACAACTGCTTGTTATTGTGTATGTTGAAATCCATTATTTATTCTTACATGATGTAATGGTGTTCTATATATTGTGACATCATTTTTACTTATATCTTTAAATCTGTATTAATTCTAATTAACATTATTTTATATAAACTTTTATAAAATGGTTTGGATAAATTAAGTGCTGTGATTGGCTGAAGAAGATCACATGACCGTGCGGTAATAATTGTCTTACCACACAGCTATGACATCATAGACCAAATTATCTACCAAATTATCTAAATTAATTATCTATCTAACAGTGTTTCTGTAGCTAAAAATGTCAACATACAACTGAAACAGCATTTAAATTACTCAAAAATCTGTTTTTTTCTTCATCTCTGTCACTAAGAATTACAGAAAAATTGGCAACTATACTGTGGTATTTATTTAGTCAGAGAACAGAATAAATAAAGCTCTTAGGCAAGCAGTCGAGGTAACATTATTCAAAAGCCATGTGAGGAATCACCACGCAAGTCTCACTCAGCATGTAATATATATATATATATATTATATATATATATATATATATATATATATATATATATATATATATATATATATTCAGCAGTGGCATCTACTTATTAAACTAAATATCACTTTATAAAACTTACTAGCGAGTATGCGAGTATGTTTAAACTTGACACAACAAGATACATGTCACCATTACCCTCCGATTTCAGAAACATATTTAAAACAAAATTAAAATCTCTACTGCTCTCTGCTGATGCAGCCGTTGGGCTTTTAAACAAGGTCGGGTTCAGCATAGAATTCTATTGTGGATGGGAAGGACTTGCATTTAGTCCACATATCATCTAATGTTGGTTTACAATCTAGGGAAGTCATGCCGGTTACCAGCCATTGGTCTGAAAGCAGCCTCAGAAATTATTGGTCAGCTTCTCTGGAAGACCACAAACCCTGAGTAGGATCATTTCCTGCAAAAAAAAACACTCGGAAGCCCCTCCCTCAGTGTTTGGCTGTTCCATGAATCATTCTTCAGATGTGGGAAATCAGTCTGCTTTCAATTCCCAAATGCCATTTCATCTCGAAAATGTTACTATCAATGGCAAAATAGAAGGCTCAAAATTCTGAAAATGTAACTTTAAGGTGTCCCCAGCTGGAGTTGTGGAGACCCACTTGAAAACCTGAGCACATCTTTCAATGGAGAAAAGGAAAACACGAGAATAATAAGAGTCACCTTATACTAAATGAATCAAGCATGAACTTTGACCATAGAGACCATTGTGCCTCCACAATTGTAAACAATGACACTAAACAGTATACCCGACAATGTTTGGAGTTAGAGGTAGGGCTATGGTCCAATAATGTACAATATGGTAGAACAATATGAAGGAACATATGAGGAGGGACAATGCCAGCCACCAAAAGAATGGTTGGATAACACCGATTTCTTGAAAAATAATGAAAAATTGTATGTAGAGAAGCAACTATAACACGAGCAGTCAAAATTGTATTTGTAAATCAATTCAAAATATAACACTGACCTCCTGCAAAAATGACCAACCAAGGGAGTGCCCAAAAATGCACCCCCTACTGGAGGAAGGCATCATTATTGGTCCAGAGTGTAAAACCATATGTAAATATGGTATTAACACATGTTATGTTTAATCTTACTGCTATGTTTGATCAGCTTTGCAAGCCCCATACCAATATCAGTCTCTGCAATGTTTGATTAAGAAGCAGAAGCAAGATTTGATATTGGTAATGTTTGATTTTGCTTGAATACAGCAAACAATGTCTCTTTCATGGCCAGCAAAGCTTAAACACAAGAAACGGGAAGAAGAATGTAAGCAGCAAAGGGGGGGCATTAGAAATATTTTTACAAATCTGTGCTGAAAGCCCTGAACTGCCGAAAACATTATCCCCGACCCTGGAGAAAGAGCATTTTCTTTAAGGAAGCATGTCAAAAAAGCACCTCCGATCAACAGTAAAGCAAGAGAAGCTCACAGTCTTTGCTGTATTGGCGATTGAGAAAGAAGTAAGCCTGATAAACTGCATTTAGCTTGGTCCATTAAGGCCAGTCAGTAAAAAAAAGTCACATTTTAACACTAAAATGTAAATAAATAAAAAATGTCTGTTACTTTGAATCAAAATAAATAAGGTATATTTTGTAACGCTTTCCCATTCAGCTCGAATAACACATACCTGCATCTTATGTGATGGCAGTGAAAAGTATCAAAAGAAGAATACCAATTAACAACACTGTGCTGAAATTAGTATGCACGTTCTTCAGCGAAATAAGTAAACAAAGCATAGCGAGACATCGTCCAACTTGTAATACTTTTTTGTTATTGGAAATATGCTGGATAGCCTAGAGGGAATTTATGCAATAACAAGTGACTGACTTGGCGGATCTTACACATCTGGCAGCTGATGAAAACTGGCACAAAACTGTGCTCTTGTATATACCTTGCGGAGAGCCACGTTTCCTACACTTGCCAAGGTTGCCATTAATATGTTGACTTTGCCACACAGTACTGCACAATCAGAACAAGTTTTTTTCTCAGATGAACCTTGTAAAAACAGATGTAAGAAATCAATTGTCTACCGACATTCTGAATGGAATTGTGACTATCAAGGCTGCTGTTAAAAACACAACCAGCTTCAGAACAACAGTCCAGTCTGCAAATGTGTCCATGTATGACCAGAAGTAAATAAGACCCAAAGAAATGCAAGCGACACAAAACTAGACTATTTTATGTATTTTTATTTATTGTTTCTATTTGTTTTTTAAATGATGTCAGTAAAATATATAGTGTCAGTAAAAAAAGGCCACTGTAAATCTGTATGTCTGTAATAACAAAATGAGAAGGTTGGCAACCCTGATTTGATTTATTAAAAAGACATTGCCTAGGAAAATGCACTTTTTTCTTTGCAGATTTTAGGAAATTTTATAGCGGATTTCTGTTAGGACTAACTTAGTTTGAGACATGAAAGTGTCACTTTATTTATTATTTTTTTGTGACTTTTTTTTTTGGTTTTACGATGGACGCAACTCGCAAAAGCAAAGTAATAAATTACTTATTAAATAAGTTGTACCCGACTGGTGCCACGAAGCAGGATAAATTGATTATCCGAAGAAGATAAGCTATTTTGAAATAAAAGGTAAAGTACTCTTGTGTTCTGCCTTTTATTTTTTTAATAACATTGATTAATGGTAGTGGTTAAGATAATTATAATGCAGTGTGTGTGTGAGCGTGCGCAAAATGTCTAATAATTTCCAAAATTACTGAAGAAAACAACAAGGTGTTTTATTTTTATAACTACTATAATATTTAATACAGTGAGAAGTATCAGAACATCTACTACGTGTTTTCAGTGTATATTAACCTACGTATATACATATACATATATAGTATATATATATATATATATATATATATATATATATATATATATATATATATATATATATATATATATATATATATATATACTGTATATATATATATAAATTAACCTAAAAACAAATAGTATCTGACATTGTATTTTCAGTTTGAGTATAACAGTTGATTGGATTTATTTCAGGTAACCAAACCATGGGAGTTAGTCAGTATGGACCTCATTGACAAGCTTTCAAAAACAGAAAGAGGCCATGAATATATCTACACAGTTGTAGACTACTACACAAGAAGGACTAAAGCCTTCCCCCTAAAGAGCAAGTCAGCTTCAGAGGTTGCTGGATGCATTGTGAAAATGTTTTATCAATTTGGAGCTCCAAAGAGAATTCTGACAGACCAGGGAAGAGAATTCAGCAATGAGGTATTTATATATGTATAACTATTCATATAGTCATATTTATATTATTATTATTTTGAAGGTGGTGAATTGTGTGCTTGACGCTGACGCCAGTACCCCTCTGAAGTACCTGTGCATTATGAGGTCTGTATAAAAAAATACATTTAAAAAAATTGTGTATGTTCCTAAGTTTTCTCATGTAAATTTCTGTTTTTTAAGCCATTGATGCAGGTATGGCTTAATGTTTCAAACTAGAAGTTATACACGTTTGATCAATGTAAAGTTAATATAAATTCAGGGGTTCACATTATTATTTGATTCTCATATAAATACTTGCGGAAAAGGTTGGATACTCCCCACATTTTCAGAGAAATATCCTTATTAACAGATCTGGCAGACAGATCTGCTGTAATTTATAAAGGGAAAGCAGTTTTATGAAAACTATGAAGGGTACATGCCTACAGTTACTGAAGACAAACTCCTGCTACATCACAGGTGGATAATGTACCATATACTGTTGGTGATGTTATTCTTCAAAATTGGGACACTTTTATTTATCTATTTTTTATCCGAGAATTAAAATGAATGTAGACCTCATGTATATAAGCCTTCATGCCTCATAAACAGCATGGAGGTCGATGAATACCAGCTTTATTTGAACCCCTGCTTATAATTAAATGCTAATGTAACACTGACATTTTCATATACTGTATATATATTTTAGGTGACATCATTAGATGTTGAAGGAACACTGGGTGAAGAACCAATCAGTAAATGCATTGCACGACGTGAGGAGATTCAAAGGATTGTAAAAGTAAACACAGAAAAGGCAAAAGAAAAAAAAGAAAAAGAGAGAAAAGAAAAATCAGGATTTAGAACCAGTTCTGAAGGTCGGAGACAAAGTACTTCAGCAAAATGTGAAGAGCCAGCAAAGAAAAAGGGGAAGTTGATTAAAAGACAAATTGTCTCAGACCCTCTGGCCTCACCCCAGCTGTCTGCCTCAGACCCTCCAGCCACACCCCAGCTGTCTGCCTCAGACCCTCCGGCCACACCCCAGCTGTCTGCCTCAGACCATCCGGCCACACCCCAGCTGTCTGCCTCAGACCCTCCGGCCACACCCCAGCTGTCTGCCTCAGACCCTCCGGCCACACCCCAGCTGTCTGCCTCAGACCCTCCGGCCACACCCCAGCTATCTGTCTCAGACCCTCCGGCCACAGCCCAGCTGTCTGCCTCAGACCCTCCGGCCACACCCCAGCTGTCTGTCTCAGACCCTCCGGCCACAGCCCAGCTGTCTGCCTCAGACCCTCCGGCCACAGCCCAGCTGTCTGCCTCGGACCCTCCAGCCACAGCACAGGCTCCCCAACACTGTACATCAGAGTCTTATGGAACAAGTGACCAAAGTGAGTTATTTAAAATATTTATTAAAATCAAATATTGACATTGCAAAAGTTTTTTCTATTCAACATTAGCTGCCCATAAGTCTTGGTTAAGTGTATTCATTAAAAAAAAAAGTGTTTTTCATGCTTGTTATGATTTTTAGAAGTGGTCATGTATTTTGTGGTTCTGACAACAGACACTGTTGCAATTTTACATACATATTCTCCAGTCTGTTTGGATATTTAAAATATGTGTCTTATTATTTGTAATTGTATTTTATAGTAGTTGATAGAAAATATATTAATGTATACTCATAAGAAAGTCAGGCGTCATACAGTTATTTATTTTGACAGATATTCGCGATTCATGGTCTGGAATTACTGGTCACATACTGCTTTCCAAAATTGGAAAATATAAAATATTCAACATCCAAAATGTGAAGCCTGGCTGTGAACTATAAAGTGAGGTAAATTATGAATTTGGGTTTTTAACTGAACATTTATGTCACATACAATAAACTGTGATTAGATACTGATTGGCAATTTGGTCTACTTTCAGTCTACAATTACACTCTACATTGTACAAGAAACATAGGCTTAAATGTTCCTGTTTTTTAGGTGATTAATGCATATCTCTCGTCACTAACAAAGAGACACAATGACAAAAGACAAGGACAAGCTTGTGTCATTGACAGCTATGCAATGACAGGAATTTGGCATGGAAAACCACCAGCAATGAGACAGGTTTGTATTTGACCCTAAATTAAACCTTATAAAATAATTCTTACATGTACACATGTTATTAAATATATTCTACTTTTTTAAGCTGTTTCCAGAGGAGTACGAAATTCTGCTGGGTGCAGTAATGATTCTCACCACTGGACTTTAGTGGTAAGTGATTATATATATATATATATATATATATATATATATATATATATATATATATATATATATATATACACATATAACTACAATTGTAGTTGACAGACAATTGTTTTAACCAAATTGTCTTATTTTACATGTGTATTTATTTTATGCAATATTTATTTTGTAGAGCCTTCATGAGAAAGAAAGGTGTGGTAATGTCAAGATGGTCCTGTTTGACTGTTCCTCATCCAAAACATCCAAAAAAAAAAAACATTTTCAGGGTCACCATGCAAGCAAAAAAAAAGGATTTTTGATGATTTTATTTTGTAGAACATTAAACAATATTAATTATGTAAATCAATATTGTTTGGTAGCCATGACCCTCACCAGGACAAACGGATAAAGGAAATTAATGAATAACTTAATATTGCTCAGAAGAATAACAATCTATTTTAATGTTATTATGAACTAATATTTACATTGTGTGTTTGTATGACTTCACAATACATACAATATTACATTTACGAGCCTTTTATTGCTATCTATTTTTTTTTACCTTTTTTATTGTAAAATACTTCCATATGTTTCCAATAATAATTATTTTGTATTAATAATGGTTATAACATTTACAATGGTCCCATCCTGGGTGTGGTCTCGCCTTGTGCCTGCTGTTTGCCAGTTTAGGCTCCACCTCCAGGATTGAGCAGTTTTCAATAATGAATTAATTAAACATTGCCCTTTAAACTTTTTCCAAGTATGTTTTAATTTTTCAAGTTTGCAGAATATCGATTAAACAGAGAAAAGATTGTTTTCGACAGCAGCACTGATGCCATAAATAACTTTCAAAGGGACAGGTTTAATTAATGTGTCTGGTAAATATATAATCATTAAAAATGTTGAGAAAATATATTTGTTTTATAATAGATTATTATAATAAAATATTGTATCCACTCATATGCTAACATTTGCCTGGTTTGTGTCAATTGAAACAACAAAGCATTTGTATTGAATCCTTCTTCATCAAATGGTACGAGTAACAATATTGTTGAATGTTGTTTTTGTAAACCAGAAATGCATTTTCTCTACTCAGGTCAGAGTTCCAGTTCAGATGTTCAAATTTAGTTTTAAAAGATTGGATTGGTTCCTTGTTCTGCATGGGTTCCTTCTTTGGAAAAAAGGATATTGTTTTTATGGATTGATTTATGTTCTCCTGAGTGTCTGTAAAATAATTACATCCAGTCAAGAGGAATTAATTTGAAATTCATTAAATTTTCATTTTAGGTAAACTTGTCTCTATCTCCCAAAGTAAAAATAAAAAATATATAACTAAACTTCCCGTTATTAAGTTATTTCTGGAGTTAGGCACCATCAGTTTGGTGTTAAATTGTGTGAAAAGAAGCTTTTAATTGAACACTTAAAATCAAAAACCCTATCTGTTTTAAGTTTATATCACTGCTAAATTCTTCTTCTTATTATTATTATTCCGTCAACTTCAAACTAGTTTTGCATTACTTTTTGTTATTTATATTTAATTTATTAATGTTGTTTCTATTTGTTTATTTTTAGCCCAGATAAGATACTGAAATATTGTTTTTTTCTTTTCCTTTGCTGTTGGCGGTAAAAATAAGGAACTGTTCAAATAAAACTTTGATTTGTAACATTATGTTCTAGTGTAGACAGCTTTTATTTTAGATTGTATTAATGCTAACAACGGTCATTACAATATGTTGGTGCCTTAGCAAACTGCAGAAACACTGTACAGAGATCACATCCCATTAAACTCATGTTTTGATTACACTGTGAAGGGATACAGAATTCTATGGCTTATCAATAGCTATGGAATACTGTAACCCCACCCATGTAGAATACTGGGGGACTGTGACAGAAATATAATGAGTTTTGGTTGTAAATCTCCCTCCTGACCTGTGAGGGCACTAAGCAGCGAAAGCAGAAGGCTTTAGACGGGCTGGCCTGACAGTTCTTTCCCTGGGCCGGGAAGTCGGTCAGTCTGGAAGAAGGTGAGACTCCGTTGCAGGAACATATTGACCCGGAAGGGAAACGATGTAGCAGCTGCAGACAGTAGAGACAGCTGCAATCGTTTATCACGGGGTCAGGCGTGACAGCGTAAAGGGGATGGAGGATCGTAAATCAAGTGATACGGAACTGGAAGGACCGGGAGAGATCCCCATTGAATTGTATTGTGAAAACCAGTTTGTGAGTGTTTTGTTTGTTTGTAGCACTGTTAGTAATTGTCTTTTGTTTTGTAAATTCACTCGATGGCTAACATGTCTCCGCAGCTGTTGCCTTCGTCCAGCACTACCCGGAACAACAACACCACAGTCACTGTTTATTGTTATCACCCACCTCGAGCACTACTGCACGCACCCGGACTGGTGACTGTGTTAGTATTATTGTGGGGCAGATAACGTGTTATTATTTATTGGGTTTTTGTAAACCATTATTATCATTTCCTGCTGAGCTTTACACATTGGTGTGTATTAACGGAGGATTATTGTTTGGTCACCAGACCGGGATTTATACAAAATAAAGACCCCTTTTCCAAACTGGATTACAGTTTCCTTTGTATGACCTCTGCACCTGTTTCTACTCAGCAGCCATTTTGCCACAAGGACCCAGTGTTTAATACAATTGAGTACATACCTCACTGGACAGTCTGTACAAAAAACATATGACTCCCGACTGCAACGAAGACTTTTTAGGAGTAACACGAACGGAGCCAAAGATTTATTTGCAGTCTACACTGCGGGATAAAGAGAGCTTTAACCAAACAGAAGAGTAAAATAAATTTAAAAAAAAAAAAGACACTGCCCAGTATTTGTGTTATGTTTTACTTGGTCTGACTTCTATTCATTGCTTATTAAATATTATCAAAAGTCTTTCTGGGCAGTGATACCTCATTAATTAGTTTACATTTCAGATACAGAATTTCACATGTCAAAAACAATATACAGAATTGCTAAAAAATAAATATAATGTGACACTTTCGTGCCTCAAACTAAGTAAAACAATAAGCCTGAGTACATCACAGTAACTAAGTAAAACAACAAGCCTGACTGCATCTCGGATTTATTGGGAGAAAATAGTGTGGTGTGTAAACACAGATATATTTGACTTTCCAATTCAGCCGTCTTTCGAAAAAAAGAGAACCAACTCATCTGCGCAGGGGTGAAATCACAGGGGATACCGAATTCCATGGGGTACCAGAATCAGCGTCACACCGGCCCTGGTAGCAGTATGAAAAATGTCCCATTAACGACCTAACAGCAAAATGAAATCTAAATGTTATTCATGCACAGAACTGCATAAAACACAAAATGCAGTGCAATTTAGCAAAACCAAGAGATAAAAAAAAAAAAAAAACAGTTTCCTGAATTAAAACAGTATCTATAGTCAGTATTCAAAATTGCAGAATATAGTGCTCGATAAGGCCCAAATGTCACAGATCACTTGCAAATGAAAATGCACAAAAGCAACAAAAGATCACAGATAAAAAAATAAAATACTTCACAGTATTTAAAACTGTTTAATGATTAACTGTTATATTACCCTAGCTTGTCTCGTTCGCTTTGTTTTGGCTGCATTTTCGTCAGGCGAAACTGGAGGAAGTGCTGTGTAACTATACAATATAAGACAGACTGATTTGGCATTAGAGAGATTTATTTATTTATTTATTTATTTATTTTTTTTAAAACGCGGGTTGTGATGGATATTCAGATAAATTGTAACATTGTCTTTGTATTAGTAAACTGGTGACAGAGTAGAAAATCGCGTGTGACGGACGGGTAAGTGCATTCATTTGTTGCATATATGTAATGGGGATTGATTTTATTTTTAATACAAGGGCGGTAAAACGTGACTGACGTGTATCTGGGTAATGGATATCCTGACTATAGGCACAACTGTAAAACCGATGGGGGCCAAGGTTTCCCTTTCAATTGTTTCTTTTAACTTGGTGTGGCAAAGTGGTTTGTAGTGCGCAGGTGATGTGGTGCTCAGGACAAGACACCAGACAGTTCATGGTAAAACAGCTCTTTATTTAGTTGGGTTGTGTGCCGGCAACACTTAAATAATAAGCACAGGCTCTACACAGCAATATGTACTACTCTGTGCAAAACAATAATACAACACGGTCACAAGTCCACAGTGAGTGCTCTTAGTGTAGGTGGTGAAATACAGGTAATGTGCTCAGGAGGGATGTGAAGTCTGGGTTTGGAAACTGGCCCCTCAGCAACAGCTCCCGGATTGGTTAGCCATCTAACAATGACAAACAAGAACATAAGAAAGTTTACAAACGAGAGGAGGCCATTCGGCCCAACTTACTCTTTTGGTTGTGTGAAACAATCGCACCTCTCCGCGGTTCGTTGCCCCTTTAAAAACACTGACCCAACACACACAAATGGATTTTTGAAAGCGCGGTTACGCTATTTTTAATGAAAACACAAAAACAAAATAACAAAAACACCTAGCTCTTCTTTGAGCAATAACTGAAACACAAATCAGGAACCTAAACTAAAAACAGGACAGCTAAGCTGTTTACCTGTAACAAACAAAACAGCACACACAAAAAAACACTGCCTCTGCCTCTGCCTCTGCCTCTGCCTCTGCCTCTGCCTCTGCCTCTGCCTCTGCCTCTGCCTCTGCCTCTGCCTCTGCCTCTGCCTCTGCCCACCAGCACAGTCGGACTTCTACACACTTCAGCAGCCCTGAACAGACTGACTGCACTACTTAAATACCCTGCACCTGGCTCTAATTTTCAATAATAGCCAGGTGCAGGTGATAATTAATAATAAAACAATTAACAAAACAATTAAACAAAACAAACCCAAAATGTGCCTACACACATGTTTTCCTGCAGGGAGGATTTAACCCCCTCCCTGCTGTCTTACAGTTGTTAGTAGCTTATGGATCCCAGAATCTCATCACGCAGCTTCTTGAAGGATCCCAGGGTGTCAGCTTCAACAACATTACTGGGGAGTTGGTTCCAGACCCTCACAATTCTGTGTGTAAAAAAGTGCCTCCTATTTTCTGTTCTGAATGCCCCTTTATCTAATCTCCATTTGTGACCCCTGGTCCTTGTTTCTTTCAGGTCAAAAAGTCCCTGGGTCAACATTGGCTATACCTTTTAGGATTTTGAATGTTTGAATCAGATTGCCGCGTAGTCTTCTTTGTTCAAGACTGAATAGATTCAATTCTTTTAGCCTGTCTGCATACGACATGCCTTTTAAACCCGGGATAATTCTGGTTGCTCTTCTTTGCACTCTTTCTAGAGCAGCAATATCCTTTTTGTAACGAGGTGACCAGAACTTTACATAATATTCTAGATTAGGTCTTACTAATGCATTGTAAAGTTTTAACATTACTTCCCTTGATTTAAATTCAACACTTCTCACAATATATCCGAGCATCTTGTTGGCCTTTTTTTATAGCTTCTCCACATTGTCTAGATGAAGGCATTTCTGAGTCAACATAAACTCCTAGGTCTTTTTCATAGATTCCTTCTTCAATTTTAGTATCTCCCATATGATATTTATAATGCACATTTGTTATTTTTTCTGCTATGTACTGTACAGTGCTTTGCGATACTTTTGTATAAAAAGCGCTATATAAATGCAATAAATAAATAAATAGGTTGTGTAGTAATTAATTGTAACAGCTATTGTGTAACTACAGTTTATTTAGCAGACACCTTTATCCAAGGCAACTTACAGAGACTAGGGTGTGTGAACTATGCATCAGCTGCAGAGTCACTTACAATTACGTCTTACCCGAAAGACGGAGCAAAGGAGGTTAAGTGACTTGCTCAGGGTCACACAATGAGTCAGTGGCTGAGGTGGGATTTGAACCAAGGACTTCCTGGTTACAAGCCCTTTTCTTTAACCACTGGACCACACAGCCTACAGTTAAGGTTCTTACTTAAGCATAACCATCTCTCTCTTTTATTTCAGTTACATATAATTGTTTTGAAGGCGCGAGAGCTGCCTACATTAAAACGCTGCTCACAATGTTGTCTATTGTATCACTGTCCTTTTTGTAAGCTATCTATATATAAAGCAATGGCCCAATATAGCGTAAACTGGCACTTGGAGGTCCATCTTTAACGGGCAGTACAGCATAAAGGTTTGTTTCATGTTTACTTTTTTATGTACAATTAATACAATTTTTGTATGCTTTCAACTTAGATGGAAAACAAGTCAAGTTGTAAACTTCATTGTACTAAAGAGACACATTACTCTGTCATTTCAAATATTCTTTTGGAGAATACTTTTTTTTCTCACATTGACATTTGTAAAATGTCATAACTGCTTTTGTTAAAAAATATTCAGTCTTAATTTTTGACTACAAATTTTGACTACTTGAAAATTGCTTGAAACTATTTTTGTTTTGTCAATTATCCCAATTATATGATGCACAAATATATGGTTGTAAGCAGACCTGGGCTCACTTACAATTGTAATGATGGAATTAAAAATTATAATTGTTACTATAGTTGAACCTGGGCTAATTGTAATTATATCATTGATCAATTACAGTTCAATCACACCTACATAATGCTTATTTTTTCAGAAATTGATAAACACATGAAATCCACTGACCTGGGAATCTCTGGAACTGCTCTGGCCTGGTTCTCCTCCTACCTTTCCAACCGCACTTACCAGGTAACCTGGCGTGGAGCAATCTCCACACCTCGCCCTCTCTCAACAGGAGTCCCCCAAGGGTCAGTCTTGGGTCCTCTCCTGTTATCTCTCTACACCCGCTCACTGGGCCCCCTCATCGCATCCTATGGTTTTTCATACCATTTCTATGCTGATGATGCTCAGATTTTCCTCTCCTTCCCCACCTCTGACTCCACCATCCTCTCCAGTATCTCTACCTGTTTGTCTGCTATCTCCTCCTGGATGCACTCGCATCATCTCAAACTCAACCTCTCTAAATCTGACCTCCTTTTCTTTCCCTCCACCTCCTCCTCCCCCTCCTCTGATCTCTAGATCTCCATTCTTCTTGAATCTACCACACTCTCCCTCCTCCTCAGCTAAGAACCTGAGAGTCACCCTGGACCCCTGCCTCTCATCTCCACTCTGGCACGCACTTGCCGATTCTTCCTAAGCAACATACAAAGAATCCGACCCTTCCTCACCAACTATGCCACCCAGCTCCTGGTCCAGACCCTGGTACTCTCCCGTTTAGACTACTGCAACTCCCTCCTGGCTGGCCTCCCTGCATCCGCCACCCGTCCGCTCCAGCTCATCCAGAACTCCGCTGCTCACCTGGTGTTCTCTCTGCCTTGCTTCTCCCACGCAACTCCACTACTCCGCTCACTCCACTGGCTCCCAATCACCACTCGCATCCAGTTCAAGACTCTTGCACTCGCCTACAGATGCCTTGACCAGACTGCACCCAGCTACCTCCAGACCCTCATCTCTCCCTACACCCCCACTCGACCTCTCCACTCCTCCTGCACTAGAAGACTGGCTGTACCTCCTCTACGCTCCCCTGCCTCCAGAGCCTGCTCCTTCTCCACCCTTGCCCTGCAGTGGTGGAATGACCTTCCTACAGATGTCAGGACTGCCCAGTCCCTGACCACCTTCCGGCGCCTCCTCAAGACTCACCTCTTCAGACAGCACCTGTAGAACTCCTCTTTTCCCTCTGGACACTATCGCTCTTTCTTAAATGCGCTTTACTTGTTCTTATCTGCCCCTTATTTTATTGCATTTAATCCTGTACTTTAGAGTACTGTAATCTGTCACAAATGTTATTTAATCTGTAGTATTTTGTATTTAATTATATCCTGATGTAACTATCACTGACACTGTTACATCGTATTTTGTCATACTTGTACTTGCTAGAACCGAAGTCATTGTATTTTATCTTGCTCTTAATTGTATTAATACTTGTACTGTGATTCTTGAAATGTACTTTTGTTTACGACTGTAAATCGCCCTGGATAAGGGCGTCTGCTAATAAATAAATAAATAATAATAATAATAATAATAATAATAATAATAATAATAATAATAATAATAATAATATGATTATTTTGCTGAATAAACATTACAAATATACCTGTTTATATTACTGTGTATGTTTAGTATAATTGTAACTGTAATGGTAACTGAACAAAATAGAACTATAATTGTAATTTCAGCTAACAATTGACCCCAAGTATAGTTGTAAGAACCCCTTTGTACAGATCCATCTCTTCAACACATTTCCTAATCTCTCTCTTTAGAATACACAATATGCAACCTGGACTGCAGACCAACTGGACATTTTCATTGTATCAGTTGTTCAAAGACATGGATAAGGAGGCAAGATATAATAAATAAACTTTCAGTATGCCATCAAAAGCAGACTCGATGAGAGGCTCAGTGAGTCTCAATCCCAACCTAATGCTCCATCACTGGAACCAAGCCCTTCCACAAGCCACAGCACACCCTCATTGCAGTTACAGGCACCCTGTCCTGTGCAAGAGGTCACCTCTGTTCCTCTAGGGAAAATTTGTAAGTGTGCTGTGCCCACATTGCAAAATTATTTTAAACAGAAACTAAAATAGTAGTTTTTAACCACTATCACTGTACACAAACTCATTTATGGTAAACATGATACTTACCGTTGCGATGCCAATTATAACACTGACAGAAATATGCTAAAAAAATTTCTAAATACTCAACTTTCTAAACAGCTTCAACTTCTCCAGAAACAGGGGACTGTGCTGGGGTATCTGGGGGAGTGGCCTCCATTGTGATGTATTTCCATTGAGAAATTACTTGTGTTGTGGGCTTTTTGTATTTGTTTTTTTTGTTTGTGTTTTGTGCTTTTGTTTTTTTGCATTTTCGGTTTTTGCATTTGTATTTTTTGATTTGTATTTGTGTTTTTCAATTTGTATTTCTGTTTTTTTATTTGTATTTGTATTTGTGATTTTCGAGTTTGCATTTGTGTTTTTCAATTTGCATTTATTTATGATTTTTACGTGTTTTCTTATTTACATTTGTGTTTTCTTATTTGTATTTTTTCATTTGAATTTGTGTTTTTCAATTTGTACTTGTGTTTGGCACTTCAGGGCCACCGTACGTACTCCTCAAACTCAGGCCCCTCAATCTTAAATGTTGCAAAATGATGACAACTGTTTGCATAATTTCTATACATTTAAATCTATGTTTATCATAATATCTCCAGTAAATGCATTATCTTGCAGACACGGCACAAAGTTACTCTAATTACTTTTTGTTTAAAAGTTAGTAAAATGACAATAAGTAAATATGTATCTGATTTAAAAAGTGTCTGATTCACAAGATGTGAAACACTACCAACTATAACTGAAAATTAAATAACAAATTAAATAAATAAACACTGTCATGAGATTTACAATCCAATAAATAACTAATATTGCTTCTGTTCAAATCTAGTAATTTATAATAATGTATAAATTAATAATGTGTTAATAATTTGTATATATTCCAAAGCAGCATTCAAAAAAAATGTAAATAGGGTAAATGGCAAACTAGGGTAGCAAAGCTAAATTGAAAGGGAAAAAAAAACATTTATGCCAGGGAAAGTTTGACCTAAAATGCTGCTTTTATTTTTTTTTTCTTTTCAAATATCTCCGCAAGTACACTCTTGACCACAAAGCCGACTCAGAAATAATTTTATAAATTAAATTACACAATACGATTTTTTCTAATTCAGCTAATTCCTCAGCAACTGTGTTTTTTATTGACTTTACTAGATTTATGCATTTAAATACCATTCACTTATTATGAAAGCAGTACGACATATTTACTAATTTACAAAAAAATGTAATAATACCTTGAAGACAAGAAGTTTAAAATATTAGCCTGTGCCATGCCAGAGGCTCTCTTGGCAGCCTTCCTGAGTTTTTTGTAACCAGTGAAAGATCAGCCTTTTCCACAGCTAGCCAGTCAGAAGTGATAGGGGTGGGACGTAAACACTCCCTCAGCTATTTCGGAAAGAAGAGTGTGTCAAGTGAAACAAAGCACCAGCTTCATATAGGATATGTATATGTATGCAATAAGGGCCGACAGGGTGTCTGTATAAGTCTACTATACGGACGCCTCAGGGCATTGTGTGGCACAAGACGAAATCGAGTGCCTCTAACCCCAGAGAAGTCCATATATTCGATGTATACGGACACCCTGAATGGCCTTGCATTTATAATCCAGGTCAAACAGTGTATTTGAAAATAAAAAGCATAAGTAATTTTTAGGGCAAAACATCTTTTTTCTTTAATTAAATATCCTTAAGTCAATAAAGGGACCACGAAAGTAGTCCCATTTATAACTTTGAACTACACCTAAGTTAACCTGAGTAAATTGACTTATTTGAAACATACAAAAGTAAATAAATATTTATTTTTGATGTGATGAATTTTACATTGCCATTGAAAAAATCCACCAGGAGGCGGAGCTGTTGCTGTTGTTTCAGCAGAACGGGAGTAATAAAAATATATAAAATAATGATGTCTCGGATTTCAGTCATTTTTCAAGGTCTGTGTCAGACAGTGGTGGATAATGTGCAGAAATGTGTTTTTGTGTTTTTCTGTAGCATTTACAAACCGCTAAAAATACATTATTTGAAGTGATAAAGTCGAAGTGAGTGAGTATAAAGACAGGAAATTATTTATATTTTTGGGGTATTTTTTTGTTTTGCTATCTTCCAGTTCATTTCATTGTTCTTCATCCAGATTGTCATGTCTATTTAATACTTTTGGGATTTTTTTGCTGATAATTGGTCACTCAGTTTTATAATTACTGTACATCTGTAACTGTAAACAAGATGGATACCAGTACTTTAAATTCTGTGAGGCAGCACAGTGATTTCGAATACGTGACAAGGCTCCAACTTTCCGTACCATCCAATATACAAACAGCTGGAACCTTGCTCGACCAATCACATTGCTTGTTTCACGTTCCATTGCCAGCCCTGGATTACAAATGAGTATATAGTTTTGGTTTGAAGTTCAGAGGTACACATGTTTAAATGTTTGCATGGCAAATTGCATGGCAACAGAATGAACATAGTGAAACAAAAACAAAAAAAATGTGTCTAATGGGAAAAGTATAGCGGTAAAATTTTAAATAACTTTAGGTATAACAGAGGCAGAAGTGTTAAAGGGACTAGGAGCTCTTAAAATAAACAAATCCCCTGGGCTGGATGAGATCCTCCCAATAGTACTCAAAGACATGAAAGAAGTTATTTACAAACCGCTAACCAAGATCATGCAACAGTCTCTTGACACAGGGGTTGTACCGACAGACTGGAAAATTGCAAACGTAATACCGATCCACAAAAAGGGAGACAAAACCGAACCAGGTAACTACAGTCCAATAAGCCTGACTTCTATTATATGTAAACTTATGGAAACTATAATAAGATCCAAAATGGAAAATTACCAATATGGTAACAATATCCTGGGAGACAGTCAGCATGGTTTTAGGAAAGGGAGATCGTGTCTAACTAACCTACTTAACTTTTTTGAGGATGCAACATTGAAAATGGATAATTGCAAAGCATCCGACATGGTTTATTTAGATTTCCAGAAAGCTTTTGACAAAGTCCCGCATAAAAGATTAATTCTCAAACTGAACGCAGTCGGGATTCAAGGACATGCATGCACATGGATTAGGGAGTGGTTAACATGTAGAAAACAGAAAGTACTGATTAGAGGAGAAACCTCAAAATGGAGTGAGTTAACCAGTGGTGTACCACAGGGATCAGTATTAGGTCCTCTGCTATTCCTAATCTACATTAATGATTTAGATTCTGGTATAGTAAGCAAACTGGTTAAATTTGCAGACAACACAAAAATAGGAGGAGTGGCAAACACTGTTGCAGCAGCAAAGGTCATTCAAAATGATCTAGACAGCATTCAGAACTGGGCAGACACATGGCAAATGAAATTTAATAGACGCCCGCTGGATGTACTTCAAGAGCTCATGGACCCGAGGCATTGGGTAGGCATCTAAGTGAGTCTTGTTATTGAGTCATCAGTAATCAACACAATCGATATGATCCTTCCTGCTTCTCCATTAAAACCATAGGAGATGACCAGGCTGAAGATAACTGCTCAATCATACCATCTTTAATCGTCTGCTCCAGATGTTGTTGTATAATGGTGCACTTCAGGGGTGACACTCTGCAGAAAGGTATTTGCCATTTTTGTGTTCACTTAATATCAGGGGTGTCAAACTCCAGTCCTCGAGGGCCGCAGGGTCTTCTGGTTTTCATTCCAACTTAAGCTCTCAATTAACATAATTGATCTAATTATTTGTTGAATTTGACATATTTAATATTTTTCAAGGTCTTTTACAGTTAATGGTTTTAAAAATGCACTTGATTCAAGGTACACTACCTATGAAACATTCTGAGGCCTGAAGAGAAGTGTTAAATGTGTCCAGTTAATCAAATAATTAGACCAATTAAGTAATTGAGAGCTTAGGTGGAATGAAAGCCAGAAGACACTGCGGCCCTCCAGGAACTGAGTTTGACACCACTGACTTGTATAGATAAGGAAAAATACCATTAAAAAAGTCTTGACTTTACCACAACGGGTGCATCTTTCCTGTAGATAAATGTCAGATCTACAAAGTGATGGCAATATACTGTATGTACGTACAGTATTGAATACTTTTTACTAGAATTGTTTTGCTAGCTCTATGAACTTTTAGAACATGTTTCTTCGGAATTAAATGAGCTCAGTTTACAGTAACTCAACTTGTACAAAAAGCTGCTTGACAAATTTGGCAAATAGTACTTCCAAGTAAGTGTTCTTATGCAACTGGACACATCTGGCATATTAAAATATCATTAAATAGTACTTCCAAGTAAGTGCTCTAGTGCTGTTGCCAGAGTTTAGGGATACATGGAAAGTAACATTATACACTGCATTCCCAGAATAATCTTTTGGGATTTAACATTTTTTATTTTACAAAACATCAGTTTTATAGTCACAAGCAACCAGGGGTGGCAGGGGCTGGTTCCTGTCTCCGGAGGCTGCAAGGATTGGGTGCTCCTGTGGCTGGTCCTCTCCCTCCGTCATTGCTGCATTCACAGTACTGCCAGGCCGCTCCATAATCTAAACCACCTCTCCCTCTGTCGCCAGCTCCAAGGCCTCCTGTAATGTCCCAGGTCGGGACCTGTACACGCAGCTCCCCAGCTCCCAGTGCCTCTACGAACTGGTTCTTGGCTAACTCCTCTGGGACATCACGTGGCATCCCCAGTCCGTCTACTGCTGCGTAGCTGCCTCAGGGTCTCGCATGGTTTCCTCATCCTGGTACGGAGCTTGTTACACAGCAGCCCGGGCTGTGGCTGCTGCCGAAACGGCGCCGCAATGCCTGGGTGAGAGCGCTTTAGTCTAGCCTCTACTCAGTGTTTTGTGTCAGGAGGCAGGGCGGCATGTCTTCGGGAGGGCTTTATTGTGCTCGGTCCACCCCTCGTTGTACTTGGGGGGCATGCAAGTGACTCCCTGGAGAGGCCATCCCCATCAGCTCCTGCTTCTGGTTCCCTGTTGGCCGTCAGCTCAAGCTTTTCCCCGCAAGGTAGTCACCCGCTGCTGCCCTTCCTCTGCCACCTTCTTCAATCTCTTCCCACTACTGACACTGATGTTGTATGTACTAGATTTTAGGCACCCGAGGTGCTTTATTAAGACTGCTCAAACAATAAGCTGCCCGCAACAAACTCAAAGCACAGCACATAAAAACACCCGACCCCAACCAACCAACACAAGCCACCCCAGGAAAAATGGTGCCAAATTACAAATCTAACAAAAGCAAAACCAACCACTTATGGTGATGACCCCCACCTGTCTGCTAGCTGAGGCTGCGCCCAACTCACCCAGCAGATGGCGCTATGCTCCGTGCTACAATATATATATATATATATATATATAGTGTAGCGATCCGTGTATTGTGTCTGCGTACTGTATTCCCTCTTGTTTCTACTGTCTGTTAATGCCGCTGTATTGTGTTCCTCTCCCCCCCCCCCGTCTGTATTACCTGTAGCTGCGGGGTCGCTCTGTCCCTGTCATTGGCTGTTTGTTGTATGTACCCATTGGTCTTGGTGTGCTGCTGGGGACCAATGGGATAGGTGTTCGCTCTGGCACCCGATTAGAATAAAGGGGCGGGGCTAAGGTATAAAAGGGGGCGTTGCACGCTCATTGGGGTTGGATGCAGAGCAAGGGGCTAGAGCAGTGGGCTCTGAAAGAGGTTCATAAATAAAGCCTTGAACTTGGAAACGGCGTGTTGTCTCCTTCTATCCTGCACACTGCGTGAAACGCTACAATATATATATATATATATATATATATATATATATATATATATATATATATATATATATATATATATATATATATATGGGTACTTGTGATGGTCGTGGTATTATTATTATTATTATTATTATTATTATTATTATTATTATTATTATTTATTTCTTGGCATGCGCCCTTATCCAGGGCGACTGTGACAGGGAACCGGGTCGCTGGTTCTTGCGCAAGTGTGTGCCTGTGGAAAATCAGCTGCGACGCGCAGTTGGAGATGCGTTGCTAAGCAACCAGTTGAGTGGCAGGCTCGACCTGAGCTAAAGTGATCGGGAGGTCTGGATTGGCTGGCGGGCGTGCCTGGGGATGCTGCGCAGAGCTCAAAAAGCGGCTGCGCTTCAGCTTGGGGCTGCTGCAAGGCCATTGCTATACAGACGGGCGCTGAGTGAGAGTTTGTTTACATCCAGGAGGGAAGCGTACGCTCTGCGGGAACGACTACTACGGAGCCCTTTAACTGCAAGACGGGGCCTGTGAAAGCGATTGCCCAGCCAGGACCGTCAGAATGGCCCGGAGTCGCTGGGAGGCCAGGACTTCAGAAATAACAGACGAAGTAGGTCAGCTTAGGGGAGGTGGATCCCAAAACAGTATAAAGAGGGTTACCGTAGAGTAGTAGGTTCCTGGAGCGGGACGTTCCTTTTAGTGGGACTAGCGCTCTCCATTTTGTGTGGCAATCTTTTATTTTTAGCTTTTGTTTTTATTGCTTTATTAAATGTGACACTAGGTCTACCATCGCTGGTACCCTAGAGTCAGTTCGGTGTTAAAATTAAATCTGCGCGCCTGAGCGGCGTATCAACACCAATGCTCTGTGTCTGTCAGTATTTTCCAGTGACTATCCACACATGTAACACTTCACCCTGTTACAGCGACTTACAATTGTTACAAGATATCACATTATTTTTACGTACAATTACCCATTTATACAGTTGGGTTTTTACTGGAGCAATCTAGGTAAAGTACCTTGCTCAAGGGTACAGCAGCAGTGTCCCCCACTGAGGATTGAACCCACGCCCCTCCGGTCAAGAGTCCAGAGCCCTAACCACTACTCCACACTGCTGCCCCATAACTAGCCTGCCATGATGTCAAGGAACTAATTGGGCTGCAGGTGTGGCTAATTGGGGGTTAATCTTTGAAACTATTTAAGCCCAATTATGCCAGATTGGCCCTGCACCTGTAGTCTGTAGAAACCAGTTACCTGTGTGTATTTGTGTTATATTGTATTCTTATTTGTTTTGTTATTTAAAATGTACTGTTTGGTGTATTTAAAAACAAACAAAAAAAAAAAAAACAAAAAAAAAAAACACATGGGATAAGTATAGTTTGTGAAAAGTAACTATTTGAAAATAATTAAATAGATATCACAGAAAGTAACTTATTTTAAAATAATTAAATACAAATTGTAAATAATTGAAAATAATTAAATACAGATTGCAGAAAGTAACTATTTGAAAATATTTAAATATGGTTTGTGGAAATCTATTATTTGAAAATATTTAAATATGAGTAAAGTAGTTGAAATACTTGAAACTCTTCATAAATATGTAACTAACATACAGCAGCCTAATTATTATCCTGCTTTCTAAGCAGGTTAAGCCTTGTCCTTGTTAACCACTCAATTATCTTTTGGAAAGTACTCTATTTCAATTAGATTTAATTTAATCAAATTCATTGAACTATTTGAATATTTTATTTCAATGGGTAAATATTTGAAAACAAATATCTCTAACAACTGGTTTAATGGCCTGTTTTGAAGTTATTGAATTGAACATGTTTAGCATTTTCCTCGTAGAAATCCTCCTCAAACACCATGTAGTAATTGCAAGACTTGTATATATATAAACCCCATAATAAACCTTGTCGAGCCTGGTCACAATATATATATATATATATATATATATATATATATATACACACACACATACAGTTGTAGTCTAAAGTTTAGATACCCCAGTGGAAATTTATAATTTCTAGAAATTTCTCAAAAAAATAGAATTTTGCTTTTGTGGATGAGAAAAAGTTACAAGAAATAGATGTCTACAATTAATTACTTAAATATTTTTTTTTTTAAACTCCAAAAATGCTGATTCAGAAGTTGTCATACCCTTTGATGCTATGATAGTATTGTCTACAAGGTGCAACAAATTTCAATATGATAATGCAGAACCTAATTCTAGAAAAGGCTGGATTGTAGGTGAGCAATCTTAGCGCGTATACAAGGGTTAGACGTAGGATGATTGCTGTCATTACCAATAAGTCAATATGGGAAAAAGTAAAGAGCTATCTGAAGACCTTGCTTCTTGTCATAAAGCTGGAGAAGGATACAAGATGATGTCCAAGCATTTGAGTATCCAATTACAACTATTGTTTCTATTATCAAAAAGTACAAGTACTGTCATAACACTCCCTTGGTCTGGAAGAAAGAAAGTTCTTTCACCAAGAACAAGTAGAAGAATTGTGAGGAAGGTTAAAAACAATCCAAGGTTGACTGCCAAAGTTATTCAAAGTCAATTGGCTGCAAGTGGGACTGGGGTTTCCATTTCAACCTGAGGTCGAGTATTGCTTGGTGAATGTCTCAATTGTCACAGGCCAAGGAAAAAGCCACTCTTAGGAAAACGTCACGAGGACAATCACTTAAAGTTTGCAAAATAGCATTTGAATGATGGATATGAGTTCTGGTCAAAGGTTTTGTAGAGTGATGAAACAAAAATTGAGCTATTTGGTCACGCTGATAGTCGTTATGTTTGGAGAAAGTCTGGTGAGGCGTACAAAGAAAAGTACACCATACCTGTCAAGCATGGAGGTGGTAATATCCTTCTATGGGGCTGTTTTTCCTCTAATGGCACAGGAAATTTAGTTCCAATACATGGTAAAAATGGATTCTGTATCATACCAAAAGATATTGGACAATCATCTGAAACCCTCCGCTACAAAATTTGATTTAAAGCGCAACTGGACGTTCCAGCATAATAACGATCCAAAACCCACATCAAAATCTACTTCAGAGTGGTTAAAGAAGAATAAAATCAAGGTTCTGGAATGGCCTAGTCAAAGTCCCGATCTAAATCCAATTGAGAATCTTTGGTATGAGTTGAAGAAGGTTGTGCACAAAAGAAGTCCTCGGAATTTTAATGAACTGGAACAATTTTGCTTTGAAGAATGGTCAAAAATCACTAAAGAATCATGCCAAAAGCTCTTTGACAAACATCCTAATCGTTTAAAAGACGTTATTATTGCTAAAGGTGCCTCAACTAGCCATTCATTTAATTTTCCTTGTCAAGGTATGAATACTTTTGAATGAGCATTTTTGGAGTTTTGCAAAAAGAATGCTGAAATACATAATTGTAGACACATATTTCTTGTAACTTTCTTTCCTCATCCACAAAAGCAAAACTTTTGCTACAAAAGACTTTTCTTATAATTATTTGTTTGAGAAATTTCTAGAAATTATACATTTCCATTGGGGTATTTAAACTTTTGACTACAACTATATATATATATACAGTACTGTGCAAAAGTTTTAGGCAGGTGTGAAAAAATGCTGTAAAGTAAGAATGCTTTCAAAAATAGACATGTTAATAGATTATATTTATCAATTAACTAAATGCAAAGTGAGTGAACAGAAGAAAAATCTAAATCAAATCCATATTTGGTGTGACCACCCTTTGCCTTCAAAACAGCATCAATTCTTCTAGGTACACTTGCACAAAGTCAGGGATTTTGTAGGCATATAGTCAGGTGTATGATTAAACAATTATACCAAACAGGTGCTAATGATCATCAATTCAATATGTAGGTTGAAACACAATCATTAACTGAAACAGAAACAGCTGTGTAGGAGGAATAAAACTGGGTGAGGAACAGCCAAACTCAGCTAACAAGGTGAGGTTGCTGAAGACAGTTTACTGTCAAAAGTCATACACCATGGCAAGACTGAGCACAGCAACAAGACACAAGGTAGTTATACTGCATCAGCAAGGTCTCTCCCAGGCAGAAATTTCAAAGCAGACAGGGGTTTCCAGATGGTGCTGTCCAAGCTCTTTTGAAGAAGCACAAAGAAACGGGCAACGTTGAGGACCGTAGACGCAGTGGTCGGCCAAGGAAACTTACTGCAGCAGATGAAAGACACATCATGCTTACTTCCCTTCGCAATCGGAAGATGTCCAGCAGTGCCATCAGCTCAGAACTGGCAGAAAACAGTGGGACCCTGGTACACCCATCTACTGTCCGGAGAAGTCTGGTCAGAAGTGGCCTTCATGGAAGACTTAGGCCAAAAGCCATACCTCCGGCGTGGAAACAAGGCCAAGCGACTCAACTATGCACGAAAACACAGGAACTGGGGTGCAGAAAAATGGCAGCAGGTGCTCTGGACTGATGAGTCAAAATTTGAAATATTTGGCTGTAGCAGAAGGCAGTTTGTTACGCCGAAGGGCTGAGCGCGGTACACGAATGAGTGTCTGCAGGCAACAGTGAAGCATGGTGGAGGTTCCTTGCAAGTTTGGGGCTGCATTTCTGCAAATGGAGTTGGGGATTTGGTCAGAATTAATGGTCTCCTCAATGCTGAGAAGTACAGGCAGATACTTATCCATCATGCAATACCATCAGGGAGGCATCTGATTGGCCCCAAATTTATTCTGTAGCATGACAACGACCCCAAACATACAGCGAAAGTCATTAAGAACTATCTTCAGCGTAAAGAAGAACAAGGAGTCCTGGAAGTGATGGTATGGCCCCCACAGAGCCTGATCTCAACATCATCGAGTCTGTCTGGGATTACATGAAGAGAGAGAAGCAACTGAGGCTGCCTAAATCCACAGAAGAACTGTGGTTAGTTCTCCAAGATGTTTGGGCCAACCTACCTGCCGAGTTCCTTCAAAAATTGTGTGCAAGTGTACCTAGAAGAATTGATGTTTGATGCTGTTTTGAAGGCAAAGGGTGGTCACACCAAATATGGATTTGATTTAGATTTTTCTTCTGTTCACTCACTTTGCATTTAGTTAATTGATAAATATAATCTATTAACATGTCTATTTTTGAAAGCATTCTTACTTTACAGCATTTTTTCACACCTGCCTAAAACTTTTGCACAGTACTGTATATATATATAGATATAGATATAGATAGTAAATCTATGTAAATCTCAATGGGTTTGTGTTATTATCCTATAATAAATAAAATATAGTATTCAAATGAGAGGACATGACTCAGAAAATACATTACAATGAAATTACAATGCATTTTAAGAGACTGTTCCCAAATCGCACTCAGTTGGATGTTCTGACCTTGACAATCTGCTTTCCAGGAATAACCTTTTGGGCTTTCACTGTTTTTTCAGCTGTTCAGTAGTTTTGGCTGTGGCTATTTCAGGCAAGACATGAGCAATCATAGAATCATTATAGTTTCTATAACAGTGTAATGTTGCTGCTGACCTAAATCTTATAAATATACCTAAATCTTATAAATAAATAAAATCATTCAGTTGTCTAACTAAAATTAGATTTGGAAAATTCAAAGTATAGCTACACTAGTCTAAATGAATGATTATTATGCTCTGAACTGCAGATGGCATTGAGTGCTGCTTTTATCTTGAGCATGTTTATTGTTTTTATACAACATACATGGATTGTTTCAAAATACAATACAAGTTATACATTTTGCATGCTTTGTTGTAGGGGTGAAAGCTTGGAGGGTAATAGGTAGCATTCAGCAGGTTTTAGTCAATCACCAGGCAGCTGAATGGGGGGGTCATGTGTATGGTTGAGTATTGGCCTGTAGGCAAATAAGCCGTAATGTCTTAAACAGAAAACAGTAAATCACACAACACTGCCAATTACATCGCTGCACTCTTCCCCTTTATCCAGGACGGTCAGTCTCAGCCAACCTATGAAAATCACAGTCATTTTATTGAAAGTTTCTAACTTCAGTTCAGGTGATAAAACTGATGCAGTTGCCAGAGTGCAGGTCTATATGAAAACTAACAGTATACTACTGCATTCCAGGAATAACCTTTTGGTGTTTAACTTTTTTATTTTACTAAAGAGCAGTGTGCCGGGGTACCCACGCCCCTGTGTGTGTTTTGTTTTATATATATGTATGTATGTAGTGGTTATGGAGCACAGGTGACAATGTATATTTGTATTTAGGCACGGGGATTGCACAATCACGTCACAGGCAGAGTAAAGTGTGTATTTTATTATTTGTTTATTTAGCAGACGCCTTTATCCAAGGCGACTTGCAAAGACTAGGGTGTGTGAACTATGCATCAGCTGCAGAGTCACTTACAATTACGTCTCACCTGAAAGACGGAGCACCTGAAAGACAGAGGTTAAGAGACTTGCTCAGGGTAACACAATGAGTCAGTGGTTGAGGTGGGATTTGAACCGGGGACCTTCTGGTTACAAGCCCTTTAACCACTGGACCACACAGCCTCCTCGTATGTGGACACGGGGATTGCAGAAATTAATTCACGTGCAGACTGCCGGGATTCAAGTGAAGGATTGATTAGCTGTAGATAGAATTAGATTCACAGCTGTAGATAAAAGGAGCACGAATCACTTACTCGGTTGGTGTGTTAAGAGGCAGAACGAGAGTCAGGAGATGAAGCAAAACAAATACAACTACTGTTCTGGATTTATACCAGCGCGATACTTGTGTGTTCTGTTTGTCTAAAAATGTTTATATACCCCAGTACTGTATCTTGCCACAAGCAGTTTCATAGTACTAAAATATATATATATATATATATATATATATATATATATATATATATATATATATATATATATATATATATATATAATTAACTGTTCTGAATGAGCGGAACTGGTCCTAGTGTGTTCTACACCTTTAAAACCTGAAGGCTAAAATATACAACACACTGCCAATTTAACTTAGTTACTTTACGGTAATTAGGAAGATGTTATTAGGCTATATTTGGAAGCTCGTGACATTTTTGCTTTGATTAAACAAAACAAAAAAAAAACTGCATTAAAATCTGTTCCCAGTGTTCAAATAGATGGTTTGTATATGAAAAAATATCACAAACAAATGTGTGAAAAAACAGAATGGAACATTCTTTTGTTAAAACAATAGATCACATTTATTCAGCATTGAAAAACCAGTTACATTAGTAACTATGGAAGGTTGGATTGTGTACTCAAATGCATGACAATACATAATGGTAACCTTTGATTCACAATATTTCTTAAATACTTAATGAATCGTGCCTATATTCTATGCAGATACACATGTTTTACATGATTCTGCACAGTGTACAAGGATCCTCATACAACCAAATGGGCATTCATTCATTTCATGTATTAGTATTGTATATATAAAGTAGCACACTGGGTTCATCACTTTGCTTATTATACAATATTACAATTTACCCACCTTGATTGCGGTATTTTGCACATTTACAAACGTGTAATGAATGGATTAGGTTTGTGTACAACATCTAATCTTAACACTCAGATGACTAAACCTTCTTTGCATAACATAACCTGTGCTGAACCCAAATTAAAAACAATTATATAAAATCAATTGTTATATATACATACATACATACAGTAGTAGTCTGCGGGCAGCACAACTGTATGTACGTACAACAGAATGGTCTGACAACAAACAGAACTACAGTATTTCGTTTCACAAACTAGTTGCATTAAAATACACACAAGGTACTTTTTTAGTGAATTTTTATTGCATTTGAATACATTGTAAAAAAAATTACAATACTTAAAAAATGTGGACTGTAGGGCATGTGGATATTTCAGAATGACCTAGCGAGATTTGACACACAGAGCTTCACAATCCATTTGGGTTTCAAATTTGTTTTTGTTTCCACCACAGCCACTATACCAGAAGCGCGTACACTCCTTTTGTTCACTGTCATAGTACCATTTCAGACTGTACTCCTGGCAGCTGCCTTCGTCCTGATGAAGAGCACACACATCTGGGGAAAAAGCAAAGTAAAGAAAGGACGTTGTGTGAAATACATACAATTCATTAGATACACATTACTTGGCTTTGCGTTAATCAATCAATCAATTGCCTTTCATAGTGGACCACCATCACAAAGCGATTTACAAGATGCAGTAACAACAAGAAAATCCATAATACTTTAAACACAGAAATATGCATGATACAAGCTATAATACATTAAATACAGTGAAAGACAAACTCAATCTCAGAGTGTCAGAGCACACTCTGACCATTTGTAAACTCCTGGAGTGCTCTGTGATGTCGTTTGAAAACTCAGAGATGAATTTCGGAGCGCTTGGAGCACACTCTGGTTGCTCCAGCTTCAGAGCTGGATTCTCAGAGCGTTCACTTTCAAAATGGCTAACGGCTCACTGTGGTGGATGCAGGTATATTCTAAACCTATTTTTATTATTTATTTCTATATTTGTCATTTTAATGTTTTTTTGAGAAAAAAAAGATATTGCACATATTTTAAGTTTGAGTTTTACATTTTGAAGCGACTGAAGGGGAAAAAGGGGAGGAGTTGCTAGCTTTGTTCAACACCAGTTAGCACTGACCAGCTTTTCTTTCTTTTTTTAAACAGTAACGACGCACAAAAAAAAACAACTGAAGAGCAGCAGTAATAATTACAGTCGTATTAGACTTAAGAGTTGAAAATTCATGTAAAAAAATACATCGGCCTAAGAAAAAGCCATTACACGGCACAACTGCATAATGATCATAGTTAATAATAGTACTATCAGTATTAAACCGTTTTAGGTCATTTGAAAACTAAAGAGAAAATTCACGCTTCAGCTCAGTTTACGAACGCAATGGTTTGGATATAGAATGTGTGCAGATTCAATGTAGTGAGCTCAGTATAAAGATGCTTCTTTGTAAAGTGTATACATTGATAAGGCTTCAATATATATTATACAAGTCACTAGTTAGAACTTACATTTATGACTAATACTGGTATAATAAATATGTTGTACACAAATGTATACTGTATATGAAAAGAATAGATGAGTAATTGTGGATTAGTTGTTATGATTTTAAAACATTTAAACAAAATCTTCAGGGGTTACTGGATTTGTAAACCATTTTTGAGAAACAGCTGATCCATTTTTTTTTTTCAAAAAAGGAAATTATATTTGCATCTGAAAACAACTGAGGTTGCAAGTTTTACCCTTTTATTTACCTTTGTAATCCTGTTATACCCTTATTGCAGCTTTTAAAAAGTACCAAGTAACACAAATTAATATGCAATTAACTAACACTTCATACAATACCAACATCACATTCCATTTGTCACAGTTGCTGTTTTACTTTGTTATTTGAACATTTTAAAAAGCCACTTTTAGGATAACATTACTACAGTTAAAATCAAATTGTAGGCTAAGTGCTTTACAGTACTGTAAATGCACCAAATTCATTTGTCATGGTTTACAGTGGCTGTGAGTACTGTCTTTTATGAGCAGTCTAAAAGAATTAGAGTTGAGATCTTCAGCTCTAGAGACCACGACAGCCCCAGAAGAAAAGGTTAAGCAGGTTCATAAATGTTACACCATTCATTAGTTGCTGCTGTGGGACTACAGAAGGAAGTGACCTAGTGCTCAGCTCACTCACACCATTCAAACACAGTGGGTAATGACCTCACACGACAGAGAACTTTTAAATGTAATTGTATTTAAGGATTATTATTATTTTTGTAATTGTATTTAAGGATTATTATTATAAGTATTGACCAAATCCCATTCTTATGTTAATAACATTATGAGTATGATATTAAGGTTATTGTTATTATGCTTATTATAATTAATAGCAGTAGTAGCATTATTAATATGCATGCAGAAGACAACATATACAGTAGAATTTCATTAAGTGAAACATATTTTTATATCATTTCAATATGCAAATGGCTAATTGCAAATCACGTTCTTATTACATACACTGTAATGATAGCTGACCATATGCTATTACTTTACATTTTACTGAAGGGTAAACTAGACCAGGGGATTAGCGTTATTTAACTTTATTTAATTATGTCACCACAGTGTTGGACTAAGTCATGAATCCAATACATTCTACTCTGCTCATGTCTTTTGGATAGTGACCGCATGAACAACAGGTGAAGGTTGTGGAGTCCAAAGACCCAAGAAATACCCATTTTTAACAGGCTTGTTATCCTACCGGAGGGGAGGACTAATAGAATTCAGGTGTATTGCATTCATCTCTGAAACAGAAGTACAGTTTTGAGGTCTGTAATGTTTGCATTAAACAGAGAGTTTGAACATATATATTTTCCATTCAGACATAATTGACATGCCATAAAACTTCTTCCTGACTACTTTTTTAAATGTGTATTTCTGCAAAATGCCCCCCTCCCCCCAAACTAAAAGTCATTTGAATTGTGACCTAAATGTAAACTTATTACAACCACAGCTATATTTGATATGCCTGATTCCTTTGTAAATCAAGTGGATGCAGTTTGAAAACCTTAGGTACATGGGGCAATTGTTACTGTATACAGTATTCAATGCTGTCTGTTTATATAAGTAGTGCATTAGTCCATTAAAAGAACAGTAAAAACCTGTATGAAATGGAGCCAAATATATCATGGCAGTTATTAACCTGGTCCAGCTTACTCTTACATTAATAGGTAATAATAACATGTCATTTTAAAGACTGTTTACTTTTTTTCCATTCATTTATTTATTTTTATTTAGTATGCTTAATTATTTTCCCTCAATTTGGAATGTCCAATATTTTTTTCCCCTCACCACAGCAATTCTCCACTCAGCTCAGGAGATCCAAAGGTTCAGTGGGCATCCTCCGATCCCACGACCAAGCCAGTTTCCTCTTTTACACCCAGGAACTCAGGAGCGGATGTCAGTGGGCTACCGGCCTCTGGAGAACAAAGGCCAACACTGCAGGTGTCTGCTCGAAGCTAACTGGGCGCCTAGCTAGCATGGTTCGCAGTGGCGCGATGAAAAGAAAGTCCTTGCTGGTTTTGCCTCCCTAATTCACGGGAGCACGAGCGCCAATGCGACACTCCCTTTGAAAAAGGCAATTTACTTTGACAAAGTTATGTTTTGCTATTTTTATTAATAGGTTTATCAACTTACGTTTAGTGACGCATGACTGGAGACATTCATTTTCTGTATTAAATCGGTTTTCATTACCGTCACAACCGCCATACCAGAACTGGGAGCATGCACCGATAGCTTTATTATAATACCATCTTTGCAAAAAGTTTCCACAATGAGTACCACGGTCCACGTCCATGAGGCAATGCTCTGCAACCAAAACAATCTAGTCATTTCCTCATTTTCTGAAGCATTTATCTCACCCACTTAACAGACCATAATAATGCATAACTGATTAAGTCTCAACCATTTTTAATTATGTTGATTGAATGTCCGATAACAATCCTGCTCTTGTCAATGCCCCCGGATCCTTTCATTTTGTTGAGGTCAAATTTAGGTTTGGGGGATCCAGAATAAGGGTTATTAATAATGAGATAAATACAGTATGGGCCTCATTTACGAACGGGCACTAAATTTGGAGTTAGCGCGCAGTTGTGAGCCTAATGTGCGCAATAAATCTAAATTTACTGCCCCATTTACCAACAGAGAACACATTAATTTACATGCACAGTATTTGGCTAATTTACATACCATACCGTACACACTACATGTATTACGAGTGATAATTTAATGTGCACGATAATGTCAGAGACTTACCCGTGACCACCGTGATATCAAAAGCCCCAGCAGTCGAGGCATATTTTTTGGACAGTAGTTTCTTGTGAAGGTGGAGGTGGCTTACATTGATCGAAAATGAGCGGCCAACAGATACAGCACTCAGCAGGGGACAGGCAGAGGCAAGATAAAGTGAAACTGCACTGCTTACCTTTTCATTTTAACATGTATTCCTTGTAAAAGAAAGGAAAAAAGGCGCTTTTTTTTCTCCTTCAATCCATACGGCCTCCCCGTTAGTTTCTAAAATTGCATTGATGCACTGTATCATTTGGAATTCTTATTTAAAACAACCCTCCTCTTTAATATAACACGTGTATTCAACATGTGCAGTCTGCATTGTATGAGGGACATTCCCATTAAGCCAATCACAGCGCACAGAGGAAGTAAAATAGCCAATCAAATAGCACACAGGATCCATTTCCTCACGCACACAGAACACATCATTTTGATTAGGCTAGCGAAGCGAAGGCTTGTTTAAACGATTTATTTTACTTTATGTAAAATTTTAAATCAGTAGCCAAAAAGTAGTTGGAGATGTCACAGAAGTGAAAGGTGGAGGAGGAACACAGATTCCAAAGTCGTTGGCCAGATGGCTATTTGTTCAATTAATAATTTTGACGGCAAGGCAATATGTCTGATTTGCAGTGCAAGGTTGCTGTTATGAAAGATTATAACATACAACGTCACTATGACATGCTGCCAAAGCAACGTATTTTGAGTTTACTGGAAATGAAAGAAGCTATGGAGTCTCAACTAAGGGTTTTCTGAAAATGAGAAGAAAAAATGAAAGTGCTGTGAATTCCGTGAACATATATGACTGGACAAAAGATTGGGCTGGCTAGCAGAGTGCTGGAAAAAATATAAGAAAGAAATGCAGAATTACCAATTTTCTTACACTGGATTCTGCATCAACAGGCATTATGTGGAAAGGTTGCAGAATTAGAACACGTAATGAGCATCGTTATCAGAGTGCCAGAAAAGAAGTGCCAAGTGTCCGGACAGAAGTCATGAAAAGGTACATTTCATAGTGGTACTGTTTACTATTTTGCATTTTCACAACCTGTCAGTATCTTTTTTTCAGTGCTGTTATATTTTGGAATATAAGTTAAATATTGAGACTAAGCATTATATATATATATATTTTTTGTCAGTGTTCTAGAAAAGCTGCTTCTAGTCATATCTGCCTATTTCTGTACTATAAAATACATTAAGTAATATGGTCCTATACCTCCTCAACCTGCTGACCCGCTATGTCCTGCCTGCAAGCTGAGGTCCCCCGACTCTGGCCTGCTTGTTATCCCCAAGCAAAAGTGCACCACACTTGGAGAACGATCATTTAGCTTCATGGCTCCGACTCTTTGGAACTCTCTCCTAGCTTTGGTGTGTGACGCTCCCACCGTCGCTCGCTTTAAATCAACTCTCAAGACCCACCTGTTCTCTCTTTCTTTCCATGCTCTTTAAGCCTGATACCTGCTATTAGCTGCTGTGTTGTTGTTACTATTTCATGTATTATGCATTTTTCACTGTATTTAATGTATTATGCATTGTTTTTTACTGTATATCGTGTATTATGCATTTCTCTGTATTTAAAGTATTATGGATTTTCTTGTTGTTACTGCATCTTCTAAAGCACTTTGTGATGGCGGTCCACTATGAAAAGCGCTATATAAAATATTGATTGATTGATTGATTGATTGATATGTTGATTAATTGATTGAAACTGTGCTTGCATACTTATTGACTAGGAATCGTACAGTGGGGGTAATGTGTTTTGAGTAGTATATTTGACTTAACTTAAATGGCCCTTGCTGCCAGATTTTTTACTTCAAACTAATTTTCATAACGAAGTAACTCAGCAAGATGTATTTATTTTGCATTACTGAATCAGTGAATCAAACGAACAAATCTATTGAACTGATTCACAAACCGAATGAATCGAGTCAGTAAAAAGAATCAAACTGCAATAGAACAATAGCGCGTCTATCAGTGGTTAAAGCCTGGTTCCCATATGCACTAATAAATTATCACTTTAGCACGCACTAAAATTAACATCCTTTAGTAAATACAAATCACATATTCATTCTGATTACCACAGTATGGCACAATAAAATTAGTGTGCACCGTAATATGCTGTGGCTATGTGCCCCGCCCCTGTGTGCATTTGTGTGTGATATGTTGTGTGTGGTGTGTTAAAGTTGGTGTATTGTAGTTGGTACATGGGATATAATGCGGGTAATGAGCACGAGTGTTTAAAATGTATAATTGTATTTAGGCACGGTGTAGCAGGGCGGTAGAGAGCCCTGCTGTGTAACTGTATTTTGTTTATTTTTAGAACGGGGTTCCCCCTCCGCCCCTGTGCAGTTTATTTTGTGTTTGTGGTTTATTATTATGATTTAGTTATTGTAAATGTATGACGGCGAAAGTCGTGCGTGTTTGTTTATGTATTTATTATTTATGACGGCGAGGCGCCGTGTGATTTTGTATTTATTTAGTAATGTATTTATTTCTGTGACGGCGAGGCACCGCAGGTTTTGTTATTGTTTTATTTAAAATGTGTTCTGGCAGAGGCGAGAGTGGGTACTCGTCCTCTGCCAGGAATAATTAGAAAAGCTCGTGCAGAAGGTGGCCATCTCCCGAATTAATTAAGTGATTTAATTTGTTGCTAATCGGGAGATGGTCACTTGCATAAAAGCCTGCAGCTCGCTGCACTCAGTGTGGGTGTTAGATCGGAGAGAGTAAGCGAGAAGAGAGAGAAAAACAAAACGAAACTAAAACGTAAAGGATCAGTGAAGGCTATTGCCCAGCCTGATCGTGTATTTAGTGTTCGTGATTTTGTTTCTGTTTAAACCTTTTATTTTGCTCTGTGAGCAAGTCTTTTTTGTTAAAACCTTTTATTTATTTTTGTATTATTTAAAATAAAACAGCGCGCCACGTCTTTATTATTTAAAACTGCAGACTTGGTGTCAGTATTTTCAGTTCCTGCTCCTGTCTGACGTCACCGCCCAGCCAACCTGTCACACACGGGGATTGCACTTCACTTCAGGTGCATTTAAAATATTTAACATGTGAGCACGCGGTTGCACAGAATTAGTTCACGTGCTACGATTCAAGTGAATAATGAATTAGTAATTTAATCCCGGCACAACAGTAAATATAGATGCACAAAGCACTCACTCCGGGTTATGTGTTCGAGAGTGGCGAACGGGAGCGAAAGAGAAAGAGAAAACGTATGAGAAAATAACAAATGCTACTTGTGCGAGAGGACTCGCACGATACTTGTTTAGTGTTCGTCCACTGTCTGTTTTGTTTGTCTATTTATTTTGGCCTCAAGTGCCGTGTTCTGTTCTGTTCAACCTTTTATTTTCTTTGTGTTATTAAAACACTGAGCGCCGCAGCGTCTCATATTCACTCACCAGTACTGCCTGTCTGTGTGTTTCTTTCTGGCCTGACGTCACCCCTACAGCCAGCCTGTTCACATATGCCCACTATTTCGAGTGATAATTAATAAAATTGCAATAGTAAATACGGAAATCATTAACGTGCATAGTAATTGCAATTATCGCTCACCATAAAGTGGACACCTTTTGAATAAACACAACTCATCCTCAAACTCAAAAACATTTTATTTAATTTTTTATCTTGACATTTTATTATGTGTCAGCAATGTGGCGGTTAGTAAGAAAACACTTCCAACACTATGGGAGGATAGATGTGGAGACTGGATGTGTAGATCAGTAATTCTCGCTGTTAAAGGGATACTGAAAACCAGTTTTTATGAGAATCCTGACATGAGTTTTGGGTATACACACTTCAAGATCAACCACAAGAGGTGATTGGCGGCAGTCGCTTAGTAAAAATACTTCCACAAAAAGGTTTAATTTTCTTCTTGATACCCATGATTGAACTTGACCGAGAGAATCACAGAATTTGTGAATTTGTGTCTCTATCATCTGGAAACCAAAAACACACATGATCACAATATGGCGACCATCTTACTCTCAGGTCAAGAAAGTGGGTCAATAAGATGTTGACCACAGATTTTCCATGGCACTGAAAATATGAAGTTGCAAAATTATTTGGTTCATAGACGATTCACGTACGGGATGCTTAATTTTACACAGTATACATTAAATACACTATCTCTCACAAATGTCTCGTATGTTGCAGCTAGATGTTTTAAATATGAACCCTGTTCAGATATTTAGTAAAGTGGTGATTCAGGCAGGGAACTCACTTTTAAGCTAGACTAAAATCATAAATATCAAGCATATTGCACACCCTCATTACCAAAACATTTGTCAGTCCAATGGCTAGTATCTTATTCATCATCCGGTAAATAACACACCCAATGATCAGCTAGAAAGGGCTTTATATATTTATATATTAACTCAATCCATTCGTCCCCACTGTACGTCAGAGTTCGCCTCCTCTACAGCCACCTGTTTTTTGGCTTTGTCTAAGCTATCCTGCCCACCTGCCAAAGACTTCCCTATGGTCAGCACCTCCACTATCAGCAAACTAAATTAATGGCAGGGGTACCTCGAAGGGTGAGGCCAAAGATGTAATGAAAACATGTATAACGTAGTATTTGTTGTCATGGAAACATGTATAACATAGTATTTGTTGTCTAAGCTTTATTAAATATTGTTCTCTATCGCATGAGTTTTCCTGACAAATTATTTTAGATGAATAACAGCATCCCCAACCTCCCCAAACATGGGGTTTTCATGATTGGATATTGTTTCAAAATGTAAATGAATATCTGGGTATTCCTTAATGTGTGATAATGTATGATGTGCGCCGTTTTGTCAAATATATATTGGACATTTTTTTAAATATTGATCTGAATGTTGTTTTCTTGTAATAGACCCCAACTATAGATACAATGATGTAGATTAACTATGACAGACAATTTCTTGCGTGCATTATTTCAGCACAATCCAGACTATAAAGACAACTAAACTGAATCATTACCTCTGGTTCTTTCTTCAAGAGTGTAATCTGTCCCTCCTTCTTCTGTCAGCTGTCCATTCTCCTCAGTGTTTTCCTCCACATAGTCGTACTCATTTTCTTCCCCAATGGGTTCAGGTTCCTCTGTCCCCTTCTCTTCAACCGGGGTGGGGGAGAGTTCCTCATATTCATTCTCTTCAGGGATATATTCAGCCTCTTCATACTCTTCTTCTTCTTCTGGAACAGATATGGGTATCCTATAAAATAAGAGTTCCCTTTAGAATGTCAATAACTTATTTAAAAAAAAAAAAAAGTAAAATAAAAACCCTCTGACCCCAATGCTCTACTAAGAACTACTATACCTATTTATGAATGTAGTTGTGAGTCTATGTACTAATGTGATTTATAACTGAAAATGGTATCCCTGACATTATGTAATATATAAAAACGGCAAGTTCCGAAACTGCAGCCCGGTCTCCTTTTGATGAGTACTAAATTCATAAGTATTGAAAGTTTTCATGAAAGTAAAACATTACCTTTGTATTGGTGGTGACTCTGCTGATTCTCCATGAGCTACCAGCGTCTTCACTCGTTCACATTCTCTCTGAAGAACTGGTGGAGGATAACTGTTGATTCCAGCTGTGGTAAAGAATATAATAGATTATATATATACTTTGACATACACAGCTGTCATATATATATATATATATATATATATATATATATATATATATATATATATATTACACACACATGGGGAATAATAATTTGTGCAACATTGTTGTTTTGCATTGTTTTATATTCTACTTAAATGTTGTTAAATTATTGAACTAAAAATTGAATAACTTTTGATAATATCTTCACAATTTTATTAGTATTAAATAATGACAACACTGGACTGGATGGAGCAAATACTAACAGCTGTTATCCATCAAGGAATGTGGTGGGTCATTGGGATTTGGCAGTGTGGTTCAATAAAACACGTGCACTAAACCCGCAAGGATCTACACTGGTTTAGATGGAAATCCTCCTTAGTAACAGATATGATACAATAAAAATGTAATTGTACAGGAAAGTGGCTTTGTGTGAACTTGCCCTGCCCGGTTTTTTCCAGTTGGTTTTGCTATAAAGAGGTTATAGTATGCACTAAATCTTCTTTGTCCCATGACAGAAATTGTTCAAGACCTCCAGCTGAATACAGAACATACTGTAGCAACAGGTATTGCCAGAGTTGCGTAAACAGATACAAACTCCATATTTGTTGATGGCAAGTAATTTTCTATTAATATTTTTTACATGTTTATGATGCATCATAGTTATTTTATTATGCCATTAGATACTGAGATATATTTCAAATCATGGTATAATATAGATTTGTTTTATTTGAGAAGGGTAAAGCAATAGAGAGCTAGCATTGAACGCTAAACCTTTATTAGAAATGAACCATCTATTTTGTCACACTTAGTATATTAAGGCTAAAATATTGCTTAATTCAACTCCTTAGACACACATGGTGGAAGTTATTGATTAAATACAAATATTGCAAATCACATATAATTCAGAGTAAATAAATACTTTATTATACAGTGAATTAATAAATATATCTTTGTAGTTAGCATTCTTGTTTCCAAAAGCTATTCAAATGTATTTGCAATTCACCCAAAAGATCTTTTAAAAAAGGTTTACTACTTACTACTTAGAATGCGGAAGAAGGCTCTAGAAAAACGTTTTGCGTATTCTATTTCAGGATCCAGGACTCGGCCGAGGTGGACCATATGCTGATCCAGAGGGAAGCTTGCTAACTCCTCAACCTGCGAGCTATTGACCTCCTTACCCGTGGCGAGTACAAACATAGCTACACCCTGACACTTGGCTCTCACGGCCACGTCGTTCAGTTTTGCCCTGTCCCAGTAACTGGTCTCTCCTCCTACAACTGCAAATATGACCTTCTTGCTCCTTAGTCTTGGGGATTTGGGCAGGATATTGTTGACCACCCATTCAATGGCATGTCCAACACTGGAAGTGCCCCCTATTTGTTGCATGGACTCGTGGATATGTCTTTTCATTACGTTTTTGTTGTTGTATTGGAAGAGGTCAAACTCCAGCTTGACAGGGACTTGTCCTTCCCTGGGTGGATAGCTCAGAGGAGTATGCTGCACAACAGACACCCTTGCTCCCGTGTCAGAGGTTCTGGGTTGGCTTGTAATGTCGATCTGATCCAGCATTGAGCTCAGAAGCTCTTTCACTCCTGCATACTCATCTGCCTGCATGTTCCGTGAGCCATCAACCATAAACACCAGGTCCATGTTGACTTGCAGCGGAATGGGTACAAGATTCAAGCCCTGGCACTCTGCAGCTGGCTGACATGTATCTGAAAAGAAACATGTGCTTTAAAGTGAATATACCTTTTTCCTTTGAAATCATTGGAAATTATGTATTGTACAAATTATCTTACTTATCTACAGACAGGGTTATTATTATACAATTTGGGAGTCCGCTTAAATGAAAGATCTGATTCACCTTATTGAGTTTGGGCAGTATGATGGTTGTAAAATGTACACTGTATTAGAATGTGTGGACCCCCAGGAGGGAACAGAACATTTTGACATTTAAAGAGCAAGCTGGTACGATACAAATCACTGCGCTATATTTCCTGAACTTTTCATAAAGATCGATGTGTGGCTAATATGTGTAAAATGGTCCAGTGTGAGACTAAAGTATGAGTTGCAAAAAGTAGCCAGGATGTAAACACTGAAACAAAAAATTACATAAATGCAACATAATAAGTCAGAACTACACAGGAGTAAATATATAAAGTGCTATTATTGTAACCATACCAACTTTTTCTTTAGAACGTATTTAACTTTGTCAAAATTCTTAAGTTATGACAAAATAATCAGACTGAACTCAAGATTTTCTCTGACAGAAATCTTCCTTTTATTTATTATAAGTTTATTGCCTTTTAATTGTATACTGTTTTAAGAAAATGCATTATTGTGCTGCCAACAGGAAATCAGTGAAATAAGTACATAAATACATAAATACATACCAAATACACACATACATATATAAACTAATAAAGAAATGTATGAATGAATGAGGAATGTTCTTTGAGAAGTCTGTGCATGGTTTTAATAATATTAATAATGTAAACACTGATATATAGCATAACATCATACAAACTGTTACACTATGGTATTGATAGGTTTTATTTTAAAATACGATAGGTGTGAGTGTATATTTGCTAGTGTATGCATTTTAAGATGTATTTATCAGCCCTATAAGCTGCCTTCACACAGACTTACCATAGCAAAGTCCACACTTCAGGACTTGTTGTATTACTGCTCTCTGATCCTGGGGTCTTTGCAGAACAGATACTAGGAAGCTTCCTGTTTCATCAGCCTGAAGAAGAGTGGGTATGGATAGGAAAGGGAAAGATGCAATAGACATTTGTACATTTATTGCTGTGTACATGATATAATATGACACTGATGTTTAACATGCTTTACCTATACCAGGGCTTCCCAAACTTTTCTTACCCGAGGCCCACCTGTTCAGCTGCATTAGGCACTGCGGCCCACTATTAGCACTCCTTGGGAAAATGTCAAATTAAAAACATTTTCTATGTTTAAACCTGTAACATTATAAATAAACCTAATCTAAACTGTCCTTTATTCATTTAAATAAAAATTGTGAAAAATGGAAGTCACATAGAATAGGCACTGAGTGAAAATAAAAAACGCTTTAATTTTAGTAAATAAAATAAATTGCAAAAATTATCAAACCTTTAAATTATTAGGCACCTTTGTATAATTGAACATTTTATATTCTCTTATTATTCCCATTCATAAATACCTGAACAGGAATCACTTTGAGTAAAACCAGTACAATGTGCCAAAAAACATAGGTTAAATCCTAATTTCTGAACACTGTGTATCTAAAACGTCCAGCCGTTATCTCTCACGCTGAACTGTCATGCACAAAAAAGACGAATGTGCACAATACAGAGGGAAACGAGAGCCTTGAAAACTTTGATTCAGTCAAAAAACTTTTTTTTATTATTATTATTTTCCAACAAAATATATTTCTAGCGTTATTTTAAGACGACTGTGAACGAGCCAGTAATCAGTAAAATAGCAGTATATCCAAACGTTTTAATAAATCCATTACCGGTATACAACAAGATTTATGAGTTTGATTAATAACTTGACTTAGTTAATATTGAAACATATATCAAAGTACTCAATATTTTAAATGTTAATAGCTAATTAGTCACAAAAACGTATTCATCATAGGCATCAATTGAATTTGTAAATTAATGTTATCAAGTACAAAAGTTAGTATGAAAACGTTTCTACCAAAGAAAAAACCCATTCCAGCACCTCAAAGCTGAGCCCACGGTACAACTGCATTCAAACTCCTTAAGCTGCCTTTTTTGTTCTTTATACTTTGCAAAACGTATTCTTTGGTAGCAGATTTGACATGTAATTTTATAAAATACTGAACACACTGCCAGCAGAGCGATCACATGACCTTAACACTGCCCTATTGTCAGAGCTCTCGCTTTACATCCCGCCCACAGGTTGGCAATCTGTTAGCTCTGAGTTGTGAATTTCTGCTTTGATTGACAGTCCGCCAATACTCCCTTGCCACACTTTTTTTTTTCTAGTTACAGCTGCCGCTGGCGCCTGTTTTATGCTATTAATAGAAAAAAATGCATAGATTGTCATTGCTCCCGCGGCCCATCCGGGACTGTGTCACAGCTCACCTTTGGGAACCCCTGACCTATACAATACATTTACGTTGCTTTACTGTACCATAGCTTTTCATAAACCATGGCGCCGGGCTGATTGCAGGGAGGAGTTTGGTGGTACAAAGGGGATGTAGCTGCGTGAGTACGGCCCCTTATGCTGACGTAATAAACTAAGCTGGAGTGCTGTTTGTTTGTTTTTGTCTTGTCTGTGTTCGCAGAGCTGGTAGAGGGGCAAATTATTATTTAATTGTGTAAATAAACACAGACGTTTTGTACTGGGAAATACTGTCTGGACATTCCCTTTATACACTGCACCACTCACCATCCCGTCACATATACCAAACAGCATAAAACAAAATTGAGACAATAAAACCTGTAAATAATTGTGAAATGTAATGTTTGATGTCTGTAAATTGAGGGTTTTTTGAAACCTATGAATGATATGCTGCCCTGTCTTTGGGTTCTGTCCAATAGACTAGGAAACAAGATAATACATCTTAACAAGCGTTATCCTAATTGAAAAATAATACTTTATCAATAATTTACCATGGCGTAAATATGCCTCTGAAGGCTGATGAATTAGTATTCTTTCTGTCAAGTGACAGACGTTTCCTGTGTTAGTCCAAAGTAGTAGCCTAACAGCATTCATACCTCAAAGGCTTGACGTTTAGAACATCCTTGAACGCGATGACCACAGGGGTAATGTCCAGAGCTTTGAACTCCAAAGCTGCTGTAATTATAGGTGTGGCTTCCTGAGATGCCCCATTGCTGATAAAGAGGGCTACTTTCCTCATCAGCACACCCTGGCGCACACGCTTGAATGCATTCCTCGCAACAAATCTCATAGCAGCCCCAATGTTGCGCTGAGTGGACGACCTTTCCAGTGGGATTTTCTGTATTGCTTCCAACAGCTGGTTCTTTTTGCTGTAGTCTGAGAAGCGTATTAAATACTTTGTGCTGGAACTGTAGGCGACGACTGCGACTCGGGCCCCAGTAGGGCAGTTGCTTTCTGTGATGGTTATTTCCTGCAGAAGGGCCATGACAATGTTTCGCATTCTTTCAAAGGCCTGTGAGGAGACATCTTCAGACATGTCTAACGCAACCACAAGCTCGGTTGGGTAAGCAGGGCAGTCAGTTTTCCCTGGGAAAAACAAAACAAAACAAAAAAATGTAATCAGTCTTTGAATAGGTCATTCTCTGTATCTCTTTAAGGGGCTCGATTTCAGTTATTTCTGTTATTTTCTCATTCTCCCTAATAATCATAATCATGTGAAAAGAGAATTATCTACGCCACAGGGAACACTTCATATTATTTTGCTATTTAAAGTTATTTTTGGTTTTCTAATTTCTAAATGTTTATAGTGGGAAATTTGCTTGTAAATTTCTTGTGCTTTAGAGAGCATCTGTAATGTGTGCTCACCTTATTAGCACTTACAATATTTCACTTTAAACTGACTACAGTCCATATTAGTGTTATATACAGGAAACATTCAATTAACTTCTTAATTGTAATTATTTCCTGTACAGTATGTGGTGCAGGGAAAGTTTTTACTGTACTTAATTTTATCAGAATGTTTTCTTTTATATTTGCTCTGTTCTGTACATTTCAGTACTGATATCCCACAAGGTTCTTTACTGTGTGTTTAAAAAGTAACATGCTTTGAATTATTATTTTTATTCGTGATGGACTGCTAATTAAATCTCATTTTGGTCCTGTGACAGTTTTACTGCCGCTAACTCCTGTAAGGGAAAGAGTGTTTGTGGCAGGACAGAATGTTGGCAGGGATGGAGTTAAATCTATCCCTGTCAGCAATCACAGGTGTGGCCATTCCCCATTTAGGTAATTGGTGCTAATTGGGAAGTGGCCACATGTATATAAGGAAGGAGAACGCCTTTGTCTGATGGAGGAGTTTGTTCTGTGATTTTTGTACTGTTTTGAAACTTTATAGTCAAGCAAAATGCCTAGATTCACTGCTCTTGTATTAAAAATAAAATCAATCCCTTTATATATATATATATATATATATATATATATATATATATATATATATATATATATATATATATATAACAAATTAATACACTTACTGATACAAAGCCCATATCTTCGTTACAATTTATCTGAATATCCGTCACAGCCCATGTTTTTTTCTTTTTTTATTCTCTCTAATGCCAAATCAGTTTGTCTTATATTGTGCAGTTACACAGCGCTTCCTCAGTTTCATCTGACGAAAATGCAGCCGAAACAAAGTGAACGAGACAAGCTAGGCTAATGTAACAGTTAATCATTAAACAGTTTTAGATACTGTGATGTATTTTTTTTTAATCTCTGATCTTTTGTTGCTTTTGTGCATTTTCATTTGCAAGTGAACTGTGACATTAGGGCCTTATCGAGCACTATATTCTGCAATTTTGAATGCTGACTTTGTATACTGTTTTAATTGTACTGCCTTTTACATTTTACACAGTTCAATGCATGGATAACATTTAGATTTCACTTTTCTGTTAGGTTGTTAATGGGGAATTTTACATACCGCTACAATACGTACCGGATTGAAAAGTATGTACTGTATTACAGTTAACCTGTCGTCTCTTTAGTTTTGGCAGGTGATATTTTCAGAATCATATTGTTCTGAATTAAAATATTGCTTCTTTTAAAAATATAGTACTGTACCAGCAAAACCAATACAGTACATCTAAATTGAACCCTACTTATTTTAAAACACAGTCCTTTCAGATATGTATTTTTGATATTGTCAGTTTTTCAGGGAACACAAAAAAGATACAAGGGGGCCAAAATGAAATAATCAGATATGCGTCACACGCATTTAACCGTCACTGAAGTCAAAATTTTATAGGGTCGGATATGTGAGTGCTGACTGTAGTACAATAATATTCCCCTGTAAAATGTAATAAACAAGCTTGTTAAATTATATATACTGACATCTAGCGCCTATTATAGGTATGACAGAGGTGAAAACCAGTGTGTTTTATGTATATATACATCTGTTTAGTGTACCTTTAGGACAAAAGATACCTGAGGGGCGGAGCTAAGCAGCTAAAAGGTCGCTAGAAGCGGCTCAAAGAGTCTTTGTGCAAACTCGGTATTGATGGTGAAGGGTTGAAATAAATATTAGTTAAACAAGTAGTATGAAAATGCTTGAGTATGTCTGTGTAAGCTATGTTGAAATATGGATAGGTAAGTCAGCGCTTTACAAGGACATCACACTTTGGCTGTGTGCCGAGAACATCTTGTGATACTTTGTTTCCTTTTAAGATGAATATACGTTCTGCTGCAAGGACACACTATTTTGTCTTATTTGTGCATTACTATAAAAAGCTGTACCTTGTAACTATGTGTCAGAGAAGCATCAACAGAATTCTGCTTAACAAAACTGTGCTGCTTCTTATCAACTCTCTGAGAATCTTTATTTAAAATCTGGTCTCTACAATAACAATAGCATTTCTCATATTATTTGAACTGTGCTATTTTGGGAGCTAGTTCATATTCAACTGTAACTCAATTAGCGAAAGGTAACTTTTGCTGCTGCTTTTAACACTAGAACCGCCACGGCAGTCATTTTGACGGTCTGAGGTTTTCAAATTTAAATACATATTTTAAATACCCTGAAGCCATTTGAAAGAAAGGATTGCGAAAGTAAGAAAGTTATAATCCCGCCCACCTGGAACCGCCAAAGCAGTCATTTTGATATATATATACAGTACTGTGCAAAAGTTTTAGGCAGGTGTGAAAAAATGCTGTAAAGTAAGAATGCTTTCAAAAATAGACATGTTAATAGATTATATTTATCAATTAACTAAATGCAAAGTGAGTGAACAGAAGAAAAATCTAAATCAAATCCATATTTGGTGTGACCACCCTTTGCCTTCAAAACAGCATCAATTCTTCTAGGTACACTTGCACAAAGTCAGGGATTTTGTAGGCATATAGTCAGGTGTATGATTAAACAATTATACCAAGCAGGTGCTAATGATCATCAATTCAATATGTAGGTTGAAACACAATCATTAACTGAAACAGAAACAGCTGTGTAGGAGGAATAAAACTGGGTGAGGAACAGCCAAACTCAGCTAACAAGGTGAGGTTGCTGAAGAGAGTTTACTGTCAAAAGTCATACACCATGGTAAGACTGAGCACAGCAACAAGACACAAGGTAGTTATACTGCATCAGCAAGGTCTCTCCCAGGCAGAAATTTCAAGGCAGACAGGGGTTTCCAGATGTGCTGTCCAAGCTCTTTCGAAGAAGCACAAAGAAACGGACAACGTTGAGGACCGTAGACGCAGTGGTCACCCAAGGAAACTTACTGCAGCAGATGAAAGACACATCATGCTTACTTCCCTTCGCAATCGTAAGATGTCCAGCAGTGCCATCAGCTCAGAACTGGCAGAAAACAGTGGGACCCTGGTACACCCATCTAATGTCCGGAGAAGTCTGGTCAGAAGTGGCCTTCATGGAAGACTTGTGGCCAAAAAGCCATACCTCCGACGTGGAAACAAGGCCAAGCGACTCAACTATGCACGAAAACGCAGGAACTGGGGTGCAGAAAAATGGCAGCAGGTGCTCTGGACTGATGAGTCAAAATTTGAAATATCTGGCTGTAGCAGAAGGCAGTTTGTTCGCCGAAGGGCTGGAGAGCGTACATGAATGAGTGTCTGCAGGCAACAGTGAAGCATGGTGGAGGTTCCTTGCAAGTTTGGGGCTGCATTTCTGCAAATGGAGTTGGGGATTTGGTCAGAATTAATGGTCTCCTCAATGCTGAGAAGTACAGGCAGATACTTATCCATCATGCAATACCATCAGGGAGGCATCTGATTGGCCCCAAATTTATTCTGCAGCATGACAACGACCCCAAACATACAGCGAAAGTCATTAAGAACTATCTTCAGCGTAAAGAAGAACAAGGAGTCCTGGAAGTGATGGTATGGCCCCACAGAGCCCTGATCTCAACATCATCGAGTCTGTCTGGGATTACATGAAGAGAGAGAAGCAACTGAGGCTGCCTAAATCCACAGAAGAACTGTGGTTAGTTCTCCAAGATGTTTGGGCCAACCTACCTGCCGAGTTCCTTCAAAACTGTGTGCAAGTGTACCTAGAAGAATTGATGCTTGATGCTGTTTTGAAGGCAAAGGGTGGTCACACCAAATATGGATTTGATTTAGATTTTTCTTCTGTTCACTCACTTTGCATTTAGTTAATTGATAAATATAATCTATTAACATGTCTATTTTTGAAAGCATTCTTACTTTACAGCATTTTTTCACACCTGCCTAAAACTTTTGCACAGTACTGTATATATATATATATTTACAGTATATATATTTATATATATATACAGTACTGTGCAAAAGTTTTAGGCAGGTGTGAAAAATGCTGTAAAGTAAGAATGCTTTCAAAATAGACATGTTAATAGATTATATTTATCAATTAACTAAATGCAAAGTGAGTGAACAGAAGAAAATCTCAATCAAATCCATATTTGGTGTGACAACCCTTGCCTTCAAAACAGCATCAATTCTTCTAGGTACACTTGCACAAAGTCAGGGATTTTGTAGGCATATAGTCAGGTGTATGATTAAACAATTATACCAAACAGGTGCTAATGATCATCAATTCAATATGTAGGTTGAAACACAATCATTAACTGAAACAGAAACAGCTGTGTAGGAGGAATAAAACTGGGTGAGGAACAGCCAAACTCAGCTAACAAGGTGAGGTTGCTGAAGACAGTTTACTGTCAAAAGTCATACACCATGGCAAGACTGAGCACAGCAACAAGACACAAGGTAGTTATACTGCATCAGTAAGGTCTCTCCCAGGCAGAAATTTCAAGGCAGACAGGGGTTTCCAGATGTGCTGTCCAAGCTCTTTTGAAGAAGCACAAAGAAACGGGCAACATTGAGAACCATAGACGCAGTGGTCGGCCAAGGAAACTTACTGCAGCAGATGAAAGACACATCATGCTTACTTCCCTTCGCAATCAGAAGATGTCCAGCAGTGCCATCAGCTCAGAACTGGCAGAAAACAGTGGCACCCTGGTACACCCATCTACTGTCCGAAGAAGTCTGGTCAGAAGTGGCCTTCATGGAAGACTTGCGGCCAAAAAGCCATACCTCCGACGTGGAAACAAGGCCAAGCGACTCAACTATGCACGAAAACACAGGAACTGGGGTGCAGAAAAATGGCAGCAGGTGCTCTGGACTGATGAGTCAAAATTTGAAATATTTGGCTGTAGCAGAAGGCAGTTTGTTCGCGAAGGGCTGGAGAGCGTACACGAATGAGTGTCTGCAGGCAACAGTGAAGCATGGTGGAGGTTCCTTGCAAGTTTGGGGCTGCATTTCTGCAAATGGAGTTGGGGATTTGGTCAGAATTAATGGTCTCCTCAATGCTGAGAAGTACAGGCAGATACTTATCCATCATGCAATACCATCAGGGAGGCATCTGATTGGCCCCAAATTTATTCTGCAGCATGACAACGACCCCAAACATACAGCGATAGTCATTAAGAACTATCTTCAGCAAAAAGAAGAACAAGGAGTCCTGGAAGTGATGGTATGGCCCCCACAGAGCCCTGATCTCAACATCATCGAGTCTGTCTGGGATTACATGAAGAGAGAGAAGCAACTGAGGCTGCCTAAATCCACAGAAGAACTGTTGTTAGTTCTCCAAGATGTTTGGGCCAACCTACCTGCCGAGTTCCTTCAAAAACAGTGTGCAAGTGTACCTAGAAGAATTGATGCTTGATGCTGCTTTGAAGGCAAAGGGTGGTCACACTAAATATGGATTTGATTTTGATTTTTCTTCTGTTCACTCACTTTGCATTTAGTTAATTGATAAATATAATCTATTAACATGTCTATTTTTGAAAGCATTCTTACTTTACAGCATTTTTTCACACCTGCCTAAAACTTTTGCACAGTACTGTATATATATATATATATATATATATATATATATATATATATATATATATATATATGTTTGTTTATTTAGCAGACGCCTTTATCCAAGGCGATAATATAAACAAGCCTGTTGTTATCTCTACCCCCACTGAGCTTACATCAGTATGTCTCTGAATAGAATATGGCGCTTGAAGTCCAGGCATGTGTTATCCAAAGATCTATTGTAATCCTATCAATTCCTTGGAAAACTGTCGACTGGCTGTCTATATGAGCATATATAGTCTGCTGTCGTATAGTATTACTATTTTACACTCACAAGTATGCTGACAGAGACTAGGCTGAAACTCAAAATGGCTCAAAGAAGACGCATGGCCACTCAAGAAGCGACTGATATGCTTACTGCTTTGTCCGAAAATGATTCTGATGCAGGGAATGTGAGTGATCATGACAGCGATGAATCCTGGATTTGTGAAACAGGCAGTGAAAGCGGGAAGGTGCCATTGAAGTGCCGCAACCACAAAGAGGGCTCCCCAGGCTCAGAAGTGGTTGTGGCAGAAGCAGCAGTCCTGTATCGTCTACTGCAGCAGCTGCAGGTGTGCCAACCATGCCAACCGCTTCACCCGCAGCACTACCAAGGTCAGCAACTCCAGCTGCATCACCAGCATGAACAGGCATTCAGGAGACTGGGAAGGATGGCACTATTTGGGAAATTATAAAATCCCAGTGTTGATGCTGTGGGAAGACAGGCTGCACAAAATGTTTTGACTGAAACCTCAGGTCCCACGCCCTACGTAAAACGCGATATCGATAGCACTTTCAGTGCTTTTCATTTATTGATAAATATGCGAATGCTACACCACATTCAACGCTGTACTGCAGAGGCACATAGGATACAAAATGATGATTCCTGGGCAATGCCATTGGAGGAATTAGAAGTGTTTATTGCAATCCCGTATCTTCGCAGAGCGTATGGTGGCAAAAGCCTTTACCTGGAGAACTTTTGGTCTACACAATGGTGAATTGCTTTTTTTATGGAGACAATGAAAAATCTTGAGATTTTTGCATTTTGATTTGACAGCAACGAGAAGCGTCCGCCTTCAGACAGATACATTTGTCCTGGCATCAGAAATTTGTAGCATTGCCTGCTACAACCTGGAAGAGGACCTTACAGTGTACTAGCAGCTGTTTCCGACAAAAGCACGGTGTCACTGGACACAATACATGCCAAACAAACCTGACAAATTTGAGATCAAGTTTTGGCTAGCAGCAGACATTGAGTCCAAATACGTGGTGAATGATTACCCCTAACTGGGCAAAGATGAAACCCACCCAGCTGGTCAGAGACTGGGTGACAATTTGGTACTTAGGCTGATGGACCCATACTAAGGGAGGAATGGTCCCACTGACAATTTTTTTGCTTTCATAGCAATTGGCAAAAGAGTTGAAGAAAAACAAAAACAGCCTGGTTAGAACAGTGAACAAAGCAAGAAGAGTGCTTCCACCATCTGCACAAAACTTGCAACCACAGCAGTACTCCAGTACAATTTTGAAACACAATTATTGTGCTACACTAACTGTTTATAAATGCAGACCGAGAAATAATGTAATTATTCTCAGCTCCCTTCATACGTCAGTTGCCATCGGGACGGAGACTGGATTTCTACAATGACAAAGTACGTAGTGTACGTTTAAGACCAGATGGCAACGTCAATGAAAGCCTGTTCTTGCCAGTGGCCAGTTGCTGTATTTTACAATGTACTGGACCTGGTAGCCATAAATTCCAATAAACCCTTTTATGTTTAATTATTCATTTAAATACAGTTGTGCAGATGTTTGATATGATGTGCTTGAATAAAACGCCTGAGTTGTATCCGATAGTTTGTCTTTCATTTTAATATTGAGGTTGTTTAAAATGTACCATTATAATGACCGCTGGCAGCTGTTCTAGGTATCAGTATAACCATGGTGGCTCTAGTGTTAAAGGACAGACGCAGAATCTTATGTCTTGATGCTTTTATTTTTGTTAAAAAATACAGATTTTTTAACAAAGATTAACAGATTTTTTTCTACAATTTGATGTGGTCGGCTCAGACATTGATTTCCTATTTTGCTGTTTTGCACTCGGTCAGAGGCCCCGCAACATTATTATGTTATCTTACTGCTAATGTATTGTTAATGTTAGGTGCAAGGTTAATGACAAACTGACTTAAATGTCTTCTGAGGTTTCTAAAATCCAGAACTGGGTCAAAGGTCACATGAGTAAAGTATTAAATTAAACTGAATTACCTTGGGAGCAAGCTGTTGTGGAAACAAAAGAAATGATGAATTAGTGCTTTCGACAATATTTTTTTTAAAATCATATCAGTACAGTATACCATATAATTATCCCAAATCCCCCCTGAACTTTCATCTTCTCCTAAATGTAATCATAGACTCTTAACCTCCTAAAGACATTTTACATTGTACAGTAGTTGGGAACCTGGTATGAACTGTACATGTTTGTCTTTAACAGTTAATCTAAAAAAACTCTATCAACTCTTCAAATCAGTTTTACCTTGGTTAATTTGGAAAAGATCTTTTCATAAATATTTACGTGATAATGCATGCAAGTTAATTTGACATTTTTTTTCTACAAATGTAACATGTTTTGTATACAATGATGAAAAAAATGTTTTCTGTAAATATAACTAAAAGAAGAAAAAACAGCTTACGGCAGTTGTCACGAACATAAGCAACAAGCTCACAAGGCTGTGGGGATAAAAGGAGAATTGACATGAATAATTAGCTGCTAATTTTACTTTGATTATAGAACTAGAGACAGAAAACAAAATAATGCACATACACTCAATGAAGTGGTTCCCCTTGGACCTTTTGTACCCTGGAAGAAACAAAAATGAATTTTTCAGCCAAACAAAACAACCGAAATTACAGTTAACTGCAATTGCATCCGGACATCTAATTGTTTTCTCATGTTTCCCAATGTAAATGGGCCAGTTTGGTTGTTATCAACACCTGTTTAACACTAGAAGGACCGGAGATATACTCATACCTAGAAGCCCCGCAGCAGTCTTTCTGACGGCTGTATTGTATGTTTTTTTTTTTTGTATTGAGTATGTTACACGACTGGAGAAAATTACATTTTAAAACCAAAAACCGTCAAAATGACCTCCCGCAGGGCTTCTAGTGTTAATTGTTTTAACATGGGAAAGACCAGGTCAGCAGATGGTAATAAGTTGACATTTTCACAATTTTAAACCAGACCAAGTCTATGTTTTTGGCAACTGTATCACGACAAGTATCCTATTATCTGATCTCTTACTCATGTTTGTAAAATAAAAATAGCAGCAAAATAAAATCTTTTGTAAAATACTTTGAGAATAGTGCACAAACAGTTGATTTAATACATAAGACAAGAAACTGTCTGTCTGTCCACCTGTGTTTCTTACCCTTTGTCCTATTGGCCCGGGGCTTCCTGGGTCACCTGCCCTTCCCGGTTTGCCAGAATTGCCCTGCAGACAGTAAAACACATGCATTTAAAACATTAACTCTACATATATTCTGTACAGTATGCAAGCAAATTGACTTTCCATGTTAGAAGTTTGTTGAAATGCCTAGCTTAAGATGCATAGAAAAATGTACATTTTATTCCCTGTCATTACAGAAAATTGTGTAATGTACTATTCTAGCTGCTATTAAGATGTTGTTTGTTTGTTACCCCATAAACACCAAGAAACTATCTACAATATCTGCACCTCTATGTGTGCATTTCCAGCCAGAAGTCACACGGTCTAGTCTAGTCTCTCTCAGCAGGAATACCTACTAGCAATGTAATGCTTGGGGAGAGCTGCAATGGGCATGAGGGCATGAAACCAAAACAAAACGGACACGACCCTATCCTTATGAACACAAAGGTCTGAACCAAAGATGCATTTGCACTGACTTGGTATGGGGATGAAATATCACAGAGATCAAAACACTTATTGTTTTTTCAGATTAACTTTGTACGTACTTTTCTGTTTCGGTCATTGCATCCTGGCGACTTCTTAAAACTCAACCAAGTTTAAAGAACCTCAATAGAGATCACAAACATGTCTTCGCTTAGGCTACTAGTTTAGACTGTTTCCCAGCAACACTCTGCCTCTAGTGGATGTTATATGTGGTCGTCAGCTAGAGCAGGGGCAGAAGATGACTCAAGTTTGGATAACACAGTTAATAACTTAGGAAAGGAAATGGACACGAGAACAAATACTACTTTGCAATGGACAACCCAATTGTGCAGCTCAAGATCTGCAGTGAGAGCTCTGGGGTAAGATATTCTTCAGCATTGTAGCACAAAGGTTGTCAACTTATCTAATGAAGAACTGCATGATAGACACCTCCAAACAGAAAGCTGGTATCCTAGGTTTTCTGGATGCTTGGAGCATGTCTGCAAAAACGGAGAAGGACCGCCATGTAACATTCCTGTATTTAGCTAATTCATATGATTCAGTGCCACATAAGCTCTGTTGGGCTGCACAGTTCTTCAGCGTACCCAGTACTATAACAGGGTTAGTGAACGCCTACTTCGGAGCCTTGTAGTTCTGTTTGGCAGTACTATCACAGTCACTACGCAGTATTGTCTATTGTCTTCCGGGTCTGACGTCACCGCTCAGGCCAGCTTGTCACACAAGCCCATTCCAACAGTCAGAAAATCCTGTAAAGAGTCTTGGGAGGTGGTACAATGGGATTTAAAGGACACAGTACGAGTGGGAGAGGTGAGACAGCAGGCAGTACAAGGGCTAGAGAGGATCAACAGAAGTAGGAAATGGCTGGGAACTTCCATGATGCCTTAACATGGTAGCTGCCAGGCTCAGCTCTATCTGAGGAATTCAAGTGTGCTAAGGTTTGGCTTGAAATTATACTGATGGAATTGTGTGACGAGTGTGTGAGGGAGGTAGCACCCATAGTGAGAACTGTAAAAGTGAGGGGCCAAGGATGCGGTGGCAGATGCAAAGGCTGGCCTTTGTATCAGAAATATCATGGGGCAAGTACAACAGGGAAGAGGAGGCCTTGGTCTCAGTTTGGCTCCCCTGAGAGGCACAAAGCAGCTCCAACTGAAAGGAGGAAGTTGGTAGTTACTGAAGTGTAAAAGCAGGAAGGGAGGAAGTATGAGGTGTGTCAAGGCGGTGTCCCAGGATAAACAGGGTGAATGGATAAGATGGAAGAACGTGGAACATTGTAAGATAGGCTGGCGAGACCTGTGGACAATGGAACAGAGGAGGATCAGCTTCCAAATCATGTCCACATATGATGTTCTTCCATCACCGCAGAACCTAAATGTGTGGGTAGGGAGAACCCTGCATGTCCTTTGTGTTCATCACCAGCTACCATAAAGCACATTCTTGCAGGATATAAGGTGGCTTGCCATCAATATCAGCAATAGCTGATACACAGACAACATAATTCCTCCATCCAGCAGAGCAACCAGCAGGAAAGGCTGTTCAAATTAATATTTGCCTGGGACAATTGGATGCTGTTGGAGAGTGGAGACTGCTAGCAGATGTTGGCCAGTGTCTTTTTTTGCCACCAGATTCCAAATACCTTTCGACCTGACATTGTCCTGTGGTTAGGTTCTGCTGGCGGAGCTAATAGTGCCACGGGAGGATTCTGTGGATGAGGCATATGAGAAGAACAAGCCTTCCCGAGGTGTTGTGGGCTAGTCGACAAAACACAGAAGACGGGAGGTGCCCACCTGATGACTCATGCAAAGTGCCCCATCCAGCCCATTGTAGACGGTTGCCATGCTGAGGCACTAGGGAGGCCGCACTTTGGCTGATCCCTGGAACCATCATCGCCGGTGTTGTATATGCTGATGCGCCAGGGAGGAGCAAATAGCCTGATCCCTGGAGCCACATTACACTTCAGCCATCAACACCGGACCAATAGGAAATCCACCGGGAGGAAAAGTGTGGAAGGCTCATATATTACAGCAAAGCTACATCTTAGTTGGTCCCTACCACTTCTCTCATTTTATCATGAAGTAAATAACACATTCTTTGTGGGTTGAACTGGCACCCAAATAAAGTACTTTCTAACAGCCAGGATCCTCACCGGTCTTCCGTGAATGCCTTTGGGTCCTCTGTCTCCAGAGGTGCCGGGGTCACCTTCATCTCCCTGCAAATTACCAAATGTAGGCATCATGATTGAAGTTTACATTTAAACTACAATAAATACATGTAATAACTAAACAAATACAATAAATAAATAAATAAATAAATAAATAAATAAATAAAGTAAATAACATACCTGGGGGCCTGGGTAACCAGGGAATCCTGGGTCTCCCTGTAAATAACAAAAGCATATTATTGTCACAGTCAATAACTACTAATAAACATATTAATGCTGTGGTGTGCAAGCAAGTTCTCTGCAAGCTGGGTTGATGGAGAGAGCTCAGTAAGTGAACGTGCCCCAACAACATCCCCATAATGTTTTAGAACTTTGCAGCAACAAGATCCGCTGAATCATTGTAATGGTTGGTTCAACACTTTTAGACAGGAAAAAATTAAATTTAAAGTTTAAGTTACTCCAGGCCTACCTTCTCTCCTTTTTTTCCTGGTGAACCGTATCCATCTCTACCATCAACTGCCTGCATCACAAAAGAAAAACACAAACAAAAAGACAAAACAGCTTAAGCTTCTGTTTTTACAGTAAATGTTATCAGTTTAGATGCTAATTTTAAAACCTATGACTGGCTGGTGTTGTTATTATTATATTTTTTAAATGTTGTTTTTATTCTCAAAGAATTCTTAAGTCACTTTTTGGTAACTGTTGAACCATCAACTGGAAAGTGAAAGATGAAAAACAATAAATATGTGCAGTTAATAAATAGCAGCGAACAAAGAAAACACATGACTTGTCTGGGCAATTTAGTTATTAATTCCAATAGATTCTCACTAATATGAGCCATTTAGGAACATAACCTTTTTTTCATGGTACTGCCTTCTCTGGTCTTTTTTGTGTTTATGATACTCTCAATTTATTCTCTTTAATAGTTATTCAATAATTTCATATTCATAAATCTGGGTAGACTGCTCTCCTGTGTGGCTGGCTTCATCACTGAGAACTACTTATTCAAGCTATTGCACTAGCATAATAGGGATGTACTGTAAGATAGTTGTGAGTACAGTATGTATGCATCATGCTTGAACTGAAAATGTACACTGTAAGAAGCAGACACAAATCTGTGTTTAAAAAGTGCTGAGAGGGATTAGAATCTAACCGGTAAGCCTCGAGGCCCCACAGATCCAAGCAGACCATTCTCACCAGGGTCTCCGGGTTGACCCTGCAGAAAACAGGAAAATGAGATGATTGATAGGTTAGATTATGGATGCTCAGTGATTCTTAGAGATCGTGAAAAACCACAACAGTAAACTTATTTCACAGGTACAGTGGGAAATGCATGTTCAGACTGCGGTGTTGCAAAATCAACCGTCACAGTTGCAGCACTATTGATGTTGGTGCGATGTGCCATTTGTTTAACCAATCATTACCCTATTAGCTAACACATTACATTAAGGTGCTGCTTATTAATGTTTTATAAATATATAATAAATGCTTAATAACTATGTTATAGAGTGTTAATAAAGCATTATGGATGCTTTATAACCATGCAATAGCCATAGACGGAATTACATTTAAATATCCCAAAGTAAACTAGGTAGCTAAAAACTCCCCTTTTTAAAACTGTAATTCCATCTATGGCTATTGCATGTTTATAAACCACTGATAATGCTTTATTAACACTACATAACATAGTTATTAAGTGCCTATTATATAATTATACAATGTTTATAAAACATGAATAAGCAGCACCTTAATATAAAGTGTTACCAATAAAACTTTGGCTGTGTTAAAAAAAAAAGAAAAGAAAAATACAATCATGACTCCCTGTCTTCATTTTGTAGCTGCCCCTTGCTTGGGGTTATTTGAATTATTTTATTTCCATTTTCTTCTGCAACACGGTGTCAGGAATCAAGGTTTTTCATAACATTCACAATTGCTGTAGGAACAGGGAGTTAGTAAACCCTGTTAAAAACGCACTCAACTACTACTTGGAGGAAGATGTCATAGTAGGTATCGATTGAAGCAGTCACTGTAAGTCCTAAGGTCCTTTTTTTAAATTGAGAAAAATGAGAAAGGGCTGTGATTGTAATTATAAATCATATACAGTGCACTCCATTTATAAGAATTATTAATAAAATAATCAGCCGCATATAGTGATAAAAACCACTGGGACCAAATCATTCCTATACCAACCATGCTAAAGTATTCAGCTTGTAAGAATCAAAAGATCCGCTTATAAGAATCATTTCGGGGCAAATTGACTGCATGTAATATGATACAGTATCCAGTGCAGTGACGTGTACAACCAATAAAGCTGTTTTTGAATTTGAATTTGATCACATCTTGTGTGATTAGGCACGGACACAGCATGTGCAGTATAATCCCTGGTCCGCAGCGACTCCCAGTAGAAAAAATGCAAGTCGTGCAGTTTACGTGTGAGTCGACATGGCAGGTATTTTTTTTGTTCTCTATTAGTGAAAATTAGTTTTAATAAAGTCAATACACATTCATTGAATACATACTGATTACAGCATTGTTACTGTGTGATATGCATGTAGAGCAGGGGTGCACAACATATGGCTAGCGGGCCATTACACGTAACAAAGCATGGCAGTTAAATTAGGCACCCTCACGAGATGATCGCTTCGCAAGTATACTGTAGTAAAACAGGATTCTGCAGCCTTTAGAAACATAATTGTGATCATATGATGTGACTGATTTCAACGGAGTGCACTGTATAGAAATCAACCAATCACTATTAAGGATTTGTCAAAATTCCAGAACATCTTATCTTGTGATGACATCTCATACATATAATAATAAGAGACACCCTACACACTAATTAACTTTTAAACTCTTTCTTATAAGACTCTGACAAGGTTGAGATGACATGAACTTCTGCTGAAAGTTTCAATTATGCTATGTGAGAGTGTTCATTTATGGAAAGTAAAAGAACAAAAATGAGCCACTAAGGGGTTAAATAGAAAATCCGTTTGATTCAGCACTGGTCATTTAGAAAATAAAACCCCAGTCTCAAACAAACTATGATACATGTATCACAATTGATTATTAATTTAGAATCAGGGAGCACTGGAAAAAATTCCATCCATACTGCTTCAAGCCACCTGGCAAATTGCATTGTCAAGATCTATCAACCTTTGAGATTGTTTAACTTAATGAACCTTGATCTTGAAATGACCCATACAAAACAAAGGACTTCCACCAAATCTCTCCGGGCAACACTTTGGCTTATGCCTTCATTATCATTAGACTTTTCCTACAGTTTCCTACACTGTGATTTGGTCATTTAAACCAAAATAATGCAACAATTCACTGGTATAACAAAGGTTAGCCTCATGTCTTTCTCACAATGAGATTCTGAATATACCTATTGGGGGATTAAGTGGAACAAGGCTACAGGTAGCAGAGGTGACTTGCTCTTGATAATATGAGAAACCAGGTACTGATCTTTGATCTTAAACTAGAATAAATCCATTAGACCCCACTTCCCATCTGCATGGATATTCCAAAGCATTTGTGAATAACAAAGCGCATTGTAGGTCTACAATTAGTTTGGTCAATTAAGTTTCTAGACCACTTTCTGTGGTTCTGAAATGTAACTTCTCCATGCTTTCAGTGCTAAATGCCAAAACGTGAATCTGGCATAGCTAAGTTGTGTTGCAGTTTGATAAACGTTGTCCGGAAATTCTCCACTTACTCTGTACAAAAAAATGAGTCAATGTCCACTTTACTTACCTTCTGTCCCTTTAGTCCCTCATTTCCGATAGAGCCTTTAGAACCTTGGAGACCTGCTTCCCCCTACAGAAATACAAATTAAACATAAACAAAGTGGTACATTTCATTTTGAAAATGTGTTCTTACTGGCAAATAAACTGACTTCACTCTTACAAGTCTGGCATTGACAAATATAAACCTGCCATGATATATCGAATTACATAAAAAAGTAGTGGTGCAATCGGCAACCTAATTTCTTATTCGATTATCTGATAAACATTTATCAACGATAATCGATGCATTGACGTTTTATTTTTCAAAATAAAGAACAAACATTAGTTGTTTTTTTTAACAGAAGATCCAATAACTAAAAACACTTGTGCATAACAGTTAAACAAAAAAGCACAACTTACATTCAAATTAGAACACTTCCAATTATAAAAAAGAACTACAAAGGACTTGAGTTTTTAACTACTGAAAAGAATATGAGTGCGTCCGCATCAGATGACCCTTTAACATTGTAAGAATAATAGAAAATACTACATTTTAACAGAGGTAATTTCTGTCTGAACTATGGTTGTTCATTACTGTTAACATTTTATGTCCAAAGAAAAGCAAAATATTTTAATGACTCTCACAAATCCTGACTAATTTAACTATCGTAGTAAATTCAGCTTTTGTTATATAATAGAACATTAACCCCCCAAAATTACTACGCTTTATGTCAGTTTCTTCCATTTGAAAGCAAAAAACTAAAACGTATTGCCTTAATTTTTAAATCAAGAAAACATGAATACAATAGGCCTACTTCTGATTTGGCTTGTCCAGCGCAAATGTAGAGGCCTAAAGTGTGTATCCTAGCAACGCGCTGACATTGTTTATCTACCGTACTAGCACCAAAAGAAGCGCATTCTCAAGGTTTTAATGAAAACTGGCAAGAGGAGATCCAAACTGGGTTCTAATTTGATGCATCGATTCACCAATATGTATATCGAAGAGCGTGAAATTTAAGGACAGATGATGAATAATTGATGCATTTATTAATTGTTGCACCACTATTAAAAATATATGTCTATCTAAAAACAAGCTTTGGTATACTTGAAAGTAGGGGTGCACCGAATGATTTTCTTGGCTGATACCGATAACCAATGATTACCCACCCAACATTGTCTGATAGCGATTCCGATAATAATAACGCATAGATACTGTACAGTAGTGCATGTATACTAATTTTAGTGCTGGGACAAATATCAGAATATTCAAACAAATATTTTTTGACATGTATTCGGATACAAAAATCAGATGTTTATATTTGCTAGAAATATATATACTTATTTATCTTGCACTTATTTACCGCCTCACCAGAAGTTGCGGGACAGTTAAAAAAAATGGCAGATGAAAAAGAGCTCTGTGTGATATGTGACATTTTTTATATATATATATATATATATATATATATATATATATATATATATATATATATATATATATATATACACGCATAGTGATCTTTATGGAAAGCCATCTGGACCAAAAAGCGTTGTGCTGCTTTAGAGCGACAGAAAATCATGGGACAGAAAAAAGGCAAGCATGTCATTCTGAAATGCCTCACTTACACAGTGCCCAGCTTGCTGGAAATGTTGTGTAGTTATATATTATGTAGATTATATATATTATATATTTTTTGTTGAGACTTTCTGTTATTTGGAATGTAATAAACGAGAACCAAAACAGTGAGTTTTTTCCCCCTTTGTTTTACAATGCCATTTCCACGTTTGTTTTATTTGAAGTGTTTAAAGTTAAACTTCAGTTTTCGTTTGCTTGTTCAGCTACAAAAAGGCACAAGTAAACCTCATGTTATTACTTTATGAAAACATGTCTATGGCCACTGTTTACTATGAAGAAACGGCAATGGCAAATAATGAAAAAGAAAGTAAAAAAATAAATAAAATGCAGTTTCAACTTTATGTACTATTTATTTCGGGAATAAACAAAACAACGTTTAACTTGAACTGCTATTTGGCATCCTTTGTTTTGTAGTTAATTCACTGGGGTAAAGTAAGGCCTACATAACTTATTCTTTATTCCTCGGGTATTTCTTTACTTTAACATGTTACATAGCGTAACGCCTTGCTGTAAAATAAAGGCACACACACACAGGGGCCACACCCCCTGCTGCTATACTGTGTTTGTCTGCGCTCTGAGAAATATAATGGTTTTGACTACTTTTTGAAAACAAACAAATATTTAAATTATGAAAGAATATCTGAAAATGAAAATCCTGTGTTCGTCCCAGCAGTAACTAATTTACACTACTGAAACAAGGCATATATTTAAATGTTTGTTTTATAATTACAGATGATAAAAATGAACAGATTGTTCACTGTATTTATTTCTAAAAATAAATACCAAGGTTAGTAAAAGATAACTTGTACTTGTACTTGAACTTGTAATCAGCTGCTTGCTTGACAGTGATTCATGCTATATTAACTTATTACAACAGTCACATAAAATAACATTTGTGTATTAGTGCTAGGAAACACTTGTAGTAAAAAAGTACAGTATTTTGAAGTTCTCAAACTAAAAAATGTAATTCCTACTTACAGTATAAAGTAGTATGTGTAAAGATAAGGGTATGCAATGCTCCACTGACTAGCTGTCTTCTATACATATATATATATATATATATATATATATATATATATATATATATATATATATATATATATATATATATATATATATATATATATATATATATATATATATATATATATATATATATATATATATATATATATATATATATATATATATATATATATATATATATATATATATATATGCACACACACACACACACTGCTTAAAAATGCTGCCAAACGTAAATTATCATGGCTATATAAAATTTAACAAAACAAAATGAGATTAACAAAAATCACAAAATGTAATGCAAAAAATCATTAAACATAAAACTGCTCACAGTTAGATTTTATTGCTGCATTAAGTCTATGATGGGGAGGGTTTTCTTTACAAAAAGCAACATTTCTGCTTTATCATATAAAATCCTGTTCTTCTTCTCATCCACAACATGTGAAGCAGCACTAAATAAATGTTCACTGTCAACACTGCTACATGGGGCTGAAAGAAACTTCTTACAGCTTCAGGTACATTTGTAAAACGGCAATGTGTGTGTTGCATATAACTGCAAAGAAAAGTCCCGTCTCAGTATTTTTGTGCCATGGTATGTGTGCCAAATGAAACATTGCATTTTATGAGGTAAAAAGTTAAAGCACACAATATCTGTGCACATAATCGCCTAAAACAACAAAAACTGCCAATAGCCTATTGTGCAATTTTTCTGATAAGCTACAGATTATTGGTACACCATTACGTGAAAGTTATTTTGGCAGGGTTGACTGTTTACCTAGGCCAAATGTTTTAAACCACTAACAAAAAAAAACAAAAACAAATAAAAAGGTTGTCTAAGCTTACAACACTAAGTCCTGAGCAGCTGCTAACTATTATATTATTCTTCTATTTCTCTGAACTGTTTTGTTTACTGTGAGAGGGTGGTGGGCATTCACTGACACAGGAGACAGAATTTTCTTTGAAACACCACTGGGGTGCACTGATATATTTTTACCTGCAGAGGGCACTGTTGTCTGTGGCCTGAATACCGGCAAAGGACCACATGGTTACCAACACAGGTAGACAGTTACAGGTCCAGTGCACATGCAAGTGCTGAAAAATAATATTCTATAACCAAAGGCGAAAGCAAAAGAGAAAATAAAACACAGTAATAAAATTACAAACAAAAGGTGCTGCTTATGCAGTGTCCCCCCACTGCCGCTAAACCGGTCAGCTCGGGTCTCCAACCTACTCTTTGCTCTTCACTATACACTGGGGTGGCCAAGGTTCCCCAACTACCTACACACGTCCCCCTTGGGTATGTAACAATTATTTTTATTTATATTCTATTTAATATCGGCTGTCTTCCTCAGCCGTGCTTGCTTGTCCCGTTCTATCGCTCCAGCCACTTTCGTTCCTGCCTTGGTTTATTTACACTGGCTTCCTAACCCACCGTCACTGGGTTTCCCCTGTAATGGCCACCCAAATGGATAACAGAGCCTAGTTCTTATAGGTCGAGCAACCCCCCAAGGCCCACCTCTCAACCACTCAGAGAGAGGAAAAGACAACACACCCTCACCCAACCCCTCTGGGTCATTGCCATGATTGACAGGCAGAACTTACGAGGCTCTCTACCTCCCCCTGCAGGATATGCACACGTTAGATAGCCAGCACAGATCTCGACCTGTTACATACCCTCCCCCTCAGAATGGCACTACCAGTCCATTTGAAAATCCTACAACCCTATGCCTTCCTGAGAGAAAAAATCTGCATTTTGATGCAGTTTTCCTGCTCGGTGGACTACTCTGAAGGCATAGGGCTGCAGTGCCAAGAACCACCGTGTGATCCTGGCGTTGTTGTCCATCATCCGGTGAAGCCACGCTAAGGGGGCATGATCTGTCACCAGGGTGAAGTGTCGCCCCAGGAGGTAGTACCGGAGTGACTCGACCGCCCATTTCACCGCGAGACACTCCTTCTCGATGATACTATAGTTTTTCTCACGGGGAAGGAGCTTCCTGCTGATATACAGGACCAAGTGCTCACTTCCCCGCACCTCCTGAGACAACACTGCCCCGAGACCTGTCTCTGACGCATCCTTCTGCAGAGGGAACCGCCTACTGAAATCCAGGGCTACATAGCACTGGCTTGCTGCACAACCTGTGCTTCAGAGCGAGAAAGGCCCTCTGACACGGCTACGTCCATTGGACCATATTTGGGGCAGCCTTCCAGGTGAGGTCCATCAAAGGAAGTAGCGAGCGTGGCGAAGCTCGGGATGAACTTCCTATATTAGCCCGCTAGTCGCAAGAAAGAGCGCATCTGGGTTTTGGTCGTAGAGATAGGCCAGTCAGCCAAGGCTTCCACCTTTGCAATCAGCAGTCTGATCTGGCCACTCCCTACTCGATACCCCAAATACTCTGACTCACTCTTCCCAATGGAACATTTCCTTGGGTTAACAGTGAGCCCAGCCTCCCGCAAGGATTGCAGCACTGCCGCTACCTTACACAATTGACTCGGCCAATCCTCACTGTGGATAACCACGTCATCTATGTAAGCAGAGCATACTGCTGATGGGGTCGCAAAATGCTGGAAAGTGAGTAGCACTCCGTGCAACCCAAAGGGCATAGTCCTAAATTGTTATAACCCAAAGGGAGTCGAAAACGCGGTTCTCTCTCTAGATTCCAGGGATTAGGGGTATCTGCCAGTACCCCTTCATTAAATCCACTGTCGTCATAAAATGAGCCATGCCTAGACACTCCAGCAACTCATCTACTCGGGGCATAGGATAAGCATCAAACTTTGATTTTTCATTGACTCGCCTGAAATCAATGCAAAACCGATTTGCTCTGGCTTATCCACTAACACAATTAGACTGTTCCAGTTACTTTGGGACTCTTCTATTACCCCCAGTCTGAGCATCTAATCAATTTCCATTTTTATTACCTGCCTTTTGCGCTCAGGTATACAGTATGACCTCTGGCGAACTGGCGCCCCCGGCTCAACTTCAATGTGATGGTGGGCTACTCAAGTCTGACCTGGGACGGGAGAAAACACATCAGGAAATTCCACCACCAGCGCCCAAGCCTGACATTTCTGTGTTGGTGTCAGATTGCCTGCAATCTGTACCGACCCTGTTTTCACCAACACAGAAAAATCAGGTCCCATGTCTGTGACGTCATCTGCTTGCACCACTAACAAAGCCTCCTGTTGCAACCAGGGCTTCAAGAGGTTTACATGATAAATGTGCTTTTCTCTCCATCGCTCCGGCTGGCAGATCTCATAGTCCATTGTCCCAGTCCGGTGTGTAACCTCAAAATGTCCAAACCACTTTGCCAGAAGTTCAGACTCAGAGCTGGGCAACAATAGAAGCACTTTTTCCCCCGGCTGAAAAGTGTGTAACCGGGCTCCCCAGTTAAATTGGGTCTCCTGTCTGCATTGAGCCTGCTGCAAATTGTTATGCGCCCCCTTCCTCACAGACTCAAGACTTTTGCGCAGGTCCAAAACATACCGGACAGTAGTGGTCGAATTATCCTGTTGCTCCTCCCACATCTCTCTGACCAGATCAAGTACACCCCAGGGTCTCCTCCCATACAGCAACTCGAATGGAGAAAACCCTGTAGAAGCCTGAGTACCTCTCTGACAGCAAAGAGAAGGGGAGGAATCAGCTGGTCCCAGTAGTGCACGTCCCTGGTAATAAATCTGCGGAAAATGTTTTTGAGGGTCTTATTAAAACGCTCCACAAGACCATCAGTCTGGGGGTGGTAAACCAAGGTCCTAATGGTCTTAATTTCCAAAAGTTTACATGTTCCGCGGACTAGCCGAGACATAAAGTTGGTGCCTTGGTTGTTCAGTATTTCCTTGGGGACCGCGACCTGGGAGAAAACCTTCACTAGCTCGTTGACAACAGATTTAGCAGACGCAGGGGAATGGCCTCTTGGTCAAAGAGCCTGCTCAGCACGTCGTCACGCCCTTGCTCGAGTCGGAAGTCATGGGAGCGAGCTAAAAAATCAGCTCCCATGGCTTCTAGCTCGGGATCGGGTCGGTCCTGACCGGAGGCAGCCAAGCCAGACCCCTGCACTGGCTTTGCGGCCTCCCCCCCAGATTCTTCACCAATCACCCCCACCTGAAACTTCTCGGACTCTCTCCATTGCCAGCCCTCATTCTTAGCGGCCCGGCGTTCCCGTAAGTGCACACATCCCCATGAATACATTTAATATGCACCTGTCCCGTTATTTGCTTATGCCCCGGTGAGATTTAGTTCTCTTGTATTAGGGACTGACTACACCCTGAATCTAAGAGAGCCTGGGTTTGTGTACCATCCACTGACACAGGAATAACAAAACCCATCTGCTGGAGTGACTGAGGGAATGCAGCAGTCTTACCTGGTCGGATGAGGTCACATTCCATAGCAGGGCAATCCCGATCGATGTGGCCCATCTCCCAGCTTGTCCCACACCTCAGTGGACTGGCTTCTCCCATGAAGCTTCAGGAGGAGGTTGAAAAGCAGGAGCCATCAAAAGGGCTCGACAATAGGGTTGCCACGTGAGACTCCGGTCCAACATCGCAGCAGTCCCTGGGTTACCCCCACCCTGCCCCGGTTGTCAGGCTGGGAGCTCCGGCCGCCACACTCCAGCCAAAGACCTGGCTACCCCTCTCCCCCAGTCCCTTCGCCCTCCCTGGGGCCAGTAGAGGGGGTGATGCTGGAGTAGCGTTGTTTCCAGGCAGTTTAACAGGCATTGGTTTTGCTACCTGGTACTGCTCTGCCAGTTGGATCGCCCGATCCAGGGTGGCAGGTGCCTTCCGTTGCACCCATAGGCACAGCTCTGGAACCAAGCACACCAGGAACCGCTCGAATACAATCACCTCCACCAGCCGGGCAGTGGTGGTCACTCCCGGGTTCAGTCATCCCCGGGCATAATCTGTGAGGTGATGGCCATGGGGTGTTCCTCCGCTGGGAAGACCTCCTCTCTGAACTTTCGGCAGTAGCCCTCCGGAGTTTAATCTTTAATTGCTTTAATCAGCCCCCACGCGGTTGAGAATGACTGCCTTCAGGAAGCCACCGGATCTAGGGTCCTTGCCGCTGCTTGCGCCTCCACCATCAGCTGTGGCAAGAGGCAGCTAGCCCATTGATCTCGGGGCCACCTGACAGAGATCGCCATAGCCTCAAATACCTCCAGGTATATTTCTGGCCGATCCTCTGCCGCCATTTTCGTCAGCCGCAGTAGCCATGGGTCTGGCCCTGCAGCTCTTGCACTGAGGTTTTCCGCGGGAGATCCATTAGGGTGGCAAATTGTTGGGGATCCATTCTGCTCCCTGAGCTTGCACTGCTGTGTTTGGGTAGTTCCAGTGAATCCCACGCTGACACCATTCACTGACACAGGAGACAGAATTTTCTTTTAAACATCACTGGGGTACACTGATTTATTTTTACCCACAGAGGACGCTGTTGTCCGTGGCCTGAATACCGGCAAAGGACCACAGGGTTACCAACACAGGTAGGCAGTCACAGATCCAGTGCACATGCAAGTGCTGAAAAATAATATTCCATAACCAAAGGCAAAAGCAAAAGAGAAAATAAAACACAGTAATGAAACTACAAACAAAAGGTGATGCTTAAGCAGCGTCCCCCCACTGCCGCTAAACCAGTCAGCTCGGGTCTCCAACCTACGCTCTGCTATTCACTATACACTGGGGTAGCCAAGTTTCCACAACTACCTACTGTGCTTGCTTGTCCCGTTCTCTCGCTCCAGCCGCTGGCATTCATGCCTTGGTTTATTTACACCAGCGTCCTAACCCAGCATCACTGGGTTTCCCCTGTAATGGCCACCCGAATGGATAACAGAGCGTAGTTCTTATAGGTTGAGCGACCCCCTAAGGCCCACCTCTCCACCACTCAGAGAGAGGGTAAAACAACACACCCTCACCCAACCTCTCTGGGTCATTGCCATGATTGACAGGCGGAATTTACGAGGTTCTCAACCTCCCCCTGCAGGATCATGCATGCGTCAAATAGCCAGCACAGATCTCGCCCTGTTACATTTATATATTGTACTAATAGCTTTACAGAGTTTTTTGACATAGCTTGACATATTGTTTTATACAATATTAACGTGATTGGTCAGTACGAGGGCTTTCATCTCTGGTAAAGGACCTTGAATTTTAACAGCGACAGTGTGGGAGCGACAGCATTAAGAAGTACTTGTGGAAAAGTACAGAGCAGTTAGAAGCAAATATAGTACATTGGGAAATTACTGCAGCTTAAATTCTATACCTGCGTGTTTTTTTCTGATAACAAGCTGAAGCTCAGAGCAGCTGATTCAAATTCAGCGCTGTTCTGAGACAATGGGGAGGGGTGGAGCTAACAGCACAACAGACACAGACAAAAGCCTGGCAGTTTTAACAGCGACAGCGTTGGAGTGACATCGTGTGAGAAGTACTCTTGGAAAAGTACAGAGCACTTGGAAGCAGTTTGAAAGCAGGTTGACAGCTGCAGAACCTAAACTTACACAAAAAAAAATTAACATGATCTTCAAGCCAGTAATCTGTAACACCTGCATGATGGGGAAATCCGAGAAAACCCAGCAGAGCTAAACCAAGTGTGTGTAAAGTGCCGCAAGATCCAGGACTTACTTATACTAGTAAGTATGCTAGAAATGGAGCTGCAGGCTATGAGAGAGCAACAGAAGTTTGTGGAGCTGGCACACCTCCTGGAATTCAATTTGGAAGTTTGCACCCCTAACAGACAGAAAGCCACCAGGGAGATAGAACAGGGTCAAAACAGCAGGATTCAGGTAGGCAGAGATAGGGAAAAAAGGAATGTAGTCAAACAAAACCACCAGAAATCAAATGTCAAACAAATCTGACCCACTTCAAAATTTAGAAGATCATAACCAACATCAAGAGAATGAAAGGAACTACATCCAGGACCCTATAAACAGTGCTGGCCTGTCAGCAAAAAAAAAAGGCAGGTCATGATTGTTGGGGACTCCATATTGATAAACACAGCAAGTTCAGTGCGCAGTCTGGACCCCTTATAACAGTGTGCTGCCTTCCAGGAGCCTTTGTCACGCACATCACTGAGAACGTGGATAGGCTCCTAGAACGAACAGGAGACGACCCGGTAGTAGTCGTCCTCATCGGTACAACAACATTGGAAGAGACAGACAAAAATACCTGCAAAACAAATTCAGAGAGCTAGGAAGGAAATGAAAAGAAAATACCAAAATTGTGGTATTTTCTGGGATACTGCCATGACCTTGCAAAGGACCATACAGACAGCTGGAAATAAATAATCAAAATGCATGGCTGAAATCGTGGTGAACACAGGAAGGCTTCACCTTCCTTGAATATTGGACCACATTCTACAACAAGGACTATCTATATAGCGGGACGGACTGCACTTAAATTAAAAGGGAACCAATCTACTCAGAGAAAGGATCCTCGAGGAGGTTCAGAAGCATTTAAACTTGAAAGGAAGGGGGGAGAAATCAACAAAAAAAACAGAAGGGATACTACATCAAAACAAGGGCAACAACTCAGGTAAGATAAAGGTGAAAACCCACGCATTAGTGGACACCGGGTGTGGGCAGACCTTAATTAAGGCAGCTCTCTTGGGTGGTGTGTCGTGGCAGCCACAAGGCCAGGAGGCAATCTCCCGTGTCCATGGAGATACAGCGACTTACCCCACTTTAAACTTTAAACTTTATTATTATTATTATTATTATTATTAATAATAATAAAACAAAATAGATCATGGTGCCGCATGACAAGTTACGATATTTACAGGAGGACACTCAATGCTTTTCAAGGGACCAGCAACAAATGTTGCATAATACCACTAATCCGTACTATCATGAGTAGCCTGTAAACCAAATGTATACTGTCTGCTTTTATTTAGGTTAGTCAGTGGTGCAGTGCTAAAAGATGCTCAGAATGAGCTGGAGGGGTTAGTGGCACATGTGTGCAGTCATCCAACACGTTGGGGAAACCAGAAATGTCATAGAAATTTGTTTTCAAGGCTTTTAAGTACACCCTGCTTTTAGGGAAAAATAGGTATTTGGCTGTTCACCTCAAAAATGCATTGAGCACAACTGGCAATGCATGAGAAAAGGCGGACAACAATTGCGACTGTTTAAAACATGGTTTCAAAAGTTCTTAAATAACTGACAATTGTAAATGTGACAATTGTCTGCAGCTTTCGTACATCTCATTATAATATTTGAGAGCCCTGATTTGCACTATCTCCACCCCCTATTTCATATTATGAATTTATGCAGGAACGCCCATAATTACATATTCATCTATGCTTGAACCGCAAACAGAAACTGCAGCTGCAAAGCATTCCCTAAAAAGTCGCAAATAGCATTGCGCCTGTCTAGTACATTTCACCCAAGACCTCGTTTGCAACTGGTTAGCAACTATTGTGACAGGTGCAACACTTTAGTAAACATACCCCCCTGCATCTGGTTAATTAGTTTACCTTTGTGCCGTGTCTGTAAAATAACACATTTACTACAGATATTAGGATAAACATTATAGATTTAAATGTACAGAAATTATGCAAACAATTGTCGTCATTTTTTTTCTAAGATTGAGGGGCCCAGCAGAGCTATTGAATATTGGCTTGCTTCTGGTGGTAAGACATCTTTCTTTGTAACTCTCTTGGTGCAGGAGATCTAATGTAGTTTAAATCTTTTTTTCATTTTTTTAATTATTATTTTGGTTTTGCAATAAACACAAATTAGAAGGGCTCAATTTTGCCAAGTGTGATTGTACTGAATTGTTTTTACTTTTCATCTTTAATTTCAGTAAGCAAAAATGGTTATTAATCACTAATTGATTGATTGTGTTCATGTGGCAGAGTGCCCCACCCCTGTGCGTATTTTATGTGTTATCTGTTGTACGTAGTGTGTTATTGTTGGTGTATGTATAAGTGCACAGGATATAAATGGGTCTGTAGCATGAGTGATTTAAAAAATATAGTTGTATTTGGACACGACGATGGCACAATCACTTCACGTGCAGATCAAGTTTAATAGTATGTGAGCATGAGGATTGCACAAATTAGTTCACGTGCTGGGATTCAAGTGAATGATTAATTAGTAATTGAATCCTAGCACAGCTGTATAAATAGTCGTACGATTCACTCACTCGGGGTTGTGTGGAGAATGGGTGTGGAATTAGGCGGTAAAAATAAAGAAGAAAAATAACAATTGCTATTTGAGGGCCAGCACGACATTTCTTTGTGTAGTTTTCGTCCACCGTTTGTTTGTCCGTTTGGCCATTGTGCCCTTTATTTTGAGTGTTTTGTCTGTTCAACCTTTTATTTTTGTTTAATAAACCGGCACAAGCAAGCGCATTCACATTTCACCCTCAGTACTGTATGTTCTTCCGGGTCTGACATCACCGCTCAAGCCACCATGTGACAGTTCACTGTTAAATAAAAGATTCCACACCCTATTAACCCTTTATGGGTCCATTGTCGGACTGGGTCCGACATTGCAATTATTCCTATCAGGTGTTTTGTCGGACCCAGTCCGACATCATCCAAAAACGCAAAAACGCAAAAGTCGTTTTTCTACGGAAAAAGCCGAGAAAACCATTCAATGGCCGAGTGGGAGCGAAAGGAACTGAGACAAGCATCAGATGGGGGCGGTCATAAGGAAACAAGCTGGGTGTTACTGTATCAGCGTACAGAGACTATCACAGACATTTGCAGAGCTTTTTCGAGCTATTATAGCAATAAAATAATGACTTGGATTGCATTATTGAGGAGTTTGGTGATAAAACGAGTCATCAGGAGATGATTGATCAGTATGTACGACTATTACTATCATTATTATTGTTATTTATGTTAGCATATGTGAAAGCGATAGCGAACGAAAGGGTGGGGCGGGGCTGGAGATGCCTAGTGAGTGCTTTGTTGATATGCAGGGCCATTTAAACCCGTTTGACTGTGGAAAAAAAATACTTTTAAACAGCTGCGTCTAAAATTAACTGCGTGTGTGAAAATAAATTAGACCTGGCGAGCCTGACGCACAATTAATAAATGGACCGCAAAGGGTTAATAGTGTATTTTTGTTGAAATATCAATATTCCATAATGAAATTCATTTCAGTTAAGTAATATACTTAAAATAATAGGACAGTAATATTTATGAAATATAACACTGTGTGCATGTGTGCGTGGCCAAGTTTGACATTCAAGAAGATGGGCTCTGTCCAAAAATGGTTAGAACTGTTGGATAAGGCCAAATAACCAACTGCCTTATAAATGAGTTGATGTCAGTGGTGTCACAAGCATGCTCGTTTGTGAAAATGTAACTAACTTGGTTTCCAGTTAAGGAAGTTCTTGTGTATGACAAAATAAAATAAAAAATAATGATGATGTTTATTATTAGTACTAGTAGCAGAGAGATACTCATTGGCTGTCCCTTTCAATTATGTAGGCAACACATGGGCACCTATTTGAGCAATTATATAGTATAGAGACTTACCTGAGGACCAGGTAACCCTGGAGATCCTGTGGGTCCTACCGGACCAAGGGGTCCTCTGGCTCCCTGTCATTTTGAGAAACAATAATAAAGGTAATAGTTGATCATTAAAAAGGGATTGTACCTCACAGTAGCTCCTACATACATTGGGTATATCACAATAATTATGCAGAAACATTCAGCATCCATTTATTTCACTGGTATACAATGGCATAACATGCCAGTCTATCAAGAAACTAAGTTAAGTAGACAAATATTCCAATTCCTTCATCAGTTCCATCAGTAAATTCAATATTTCTGGCATGAGCCTGAATGTTCTGAGCCTTTGAGTTTCTCTGCTCAATTCCCTTAAATAAAAGCACATGTTTTTAAACACTTGTGTTGTTATTTAAGATTGATCTGGTTAAGCATATTGATTTATCTTCATCCTGGAAAGATAAGATATAAATATGTAATGTCCAGACCATGTAATCCAAAACAGCCTGTCAGCCTCGCACGGTCGTCAAGTGCATTATATAGTGTTTAATTAAAACGTTTGTTCTCCAGGATCTAACCCTTGAGATGTATCATCTAATTTAGTGGTGTAACCCTTTCAAAATATTTAACACAGGTAAATTGTAAAAACTTTATCTATTTTTTTTTATAGTGCATAACAAATTAGCAGCTTTTTATTGTGACTTGTTTTTGTACCAAAACAAAGTATCGAGCAATTATTTAGGAACTATTTCTGCAATTCATTGAAGTGTTGTAAATCATCAGCCACACTTTGGAATACAAATGCTCACAGTTTAAAAGTCTTTCTTCTTCTCCCATGCAATAATGGTGGACAACTTCAGCAGGTTGTTCAATTTGGTTAAGGCACAGTTAGCATGAGCACTTATATTGTTGCTATACAGTATGTATAGCACAACTTGTCATTAAAAAACAAGCAAGTGTTGAACCATACCTGTGGTCCACTGGTCCCGGCATCTCCAATAGGTCCTGGTGCACCTGGATCTCCACTTTCACCCTGCAGAAAAAGATCATCTTAAAGTAAGTCATTTGTAACCACAATAATAATAATAATAATAATAATAATAATAATAATAATAATAATAATAATAATAATAATAATGTGGGCTTATTGTCTTAATTCAGTATGTCCCTTGGGTTTTTTCTATACGCTTATCTGTCAATCAAGATATACAGCACCATCTGTCATTACAAATACAAATATATGCCTATATAACATTGGGAATTATATAACATAACAGAGTTCAACTGTAAGAGCACAATTATAATCTGGCAAACTGTGGTTCAGGAGACACTAAAACAAGGGACAAGGACTGGGCAGTGGTTTCAAACTGGAGTCTGCAATGGCTGCAAAACAACATACATTTTAACATACAACAAATGTTCTTTCACATTTGTGGTGAAGATGTCCTGACAATATACTGTAGATATATATATATATATATATATATATATATATATATATATATATATATATATATATATATACAGTATATATATATGGGATTTTATGCATGAAGCTGCAGTATAGTTTCTCTTTCTTGTTTGCGATTAGCTGTTTTCCTCATTTTTCAGATGTTGTCTCTATTCATTGTTTCTAAAGGGATCCCCAAACCAAAACATAGGGAGTGTTCATGTGGACCTGATGATGTCCAAAACAGGGAGAGAGCACAAACTCTATATCATTTAAACAGGGAGAGAGCACAAACTCTATATCATTTAATCAGGGAGAGAGTACAAATTATATATCATTTAAACAGGGAGACAGCACAAACTCTATATCATATATCATTTAAACAGGGAGAGAGCACAAACTCTATATCATTTAAACAGGGAGAGAGCACAAACTCTATATCATATATAATTTAAACAGGGAGAGAGCACAAACTATATCATTTAAGCAGGGAGAGAGCACAAACTCTATATCATAGAAACACCTTGAAACTACAGTCCTAAACAATTGAGTGTTTAAAGTTATGTGTACATTAGCATAGTTTGTTACACATGTGATCATTTGGTGTCCTGTAGCACTATGCGCAGACCCACAGCTATAGTTACACAGAGATGTTTAGCCACCAGTTGAGGGGTCCTCCCTAACACTATCGTAATGTGTGATATACAATATCACCCACACAATTACTGTTCACTGAATTACCTTTGAACCAGGAGGCCCTCTTCGACCTTGTGGACCCTTAAACAAAACAGACACACATTAGTACTGTATGTGATATTTGATGTTTTTCATTTGTAAAAAAAATAGCCTCAACTGTTAAATAAAACTGGATCCAATATAAATTTCCATTGCCTTGGTGCAATAATGATGAACAAAAGAAAATGAATAAATGCTAAATTCACAGTGAAACACTCTTCACTTTTATATTTGGAATATTTATGACATTTTTAAGGTTTGTCTTGGAGACCATATGTGATTGTCCAAACTAGCTCAGGAGCTGAACAATGCCAATGAAATGCTGTCCACTTCATCTTAAATAATTTGTCTAAATGGTTATCCTTGTCATATTTCTAGCTTTGGCTGTGTTTGGTTTTCTTCCTGTTTACTGTCATATCTGACTCTGCACATAATTATATACTGTGCCTTCCAAGTTAAAGAAAATGTGCTTGGTTTAACTAATCTGTTGTTGTAACATGTGTTTTTTCACCTCGTGACTCACTGAGCACTTGTAAAAATGATGTGTTGGCAAAGAAGTATACCCAAACTTATTATTAAGAGTCAAAACCCCAAAACAGCTATTTAATGCTTTTGTCTATTTTAATATTGAGGGTTATCACACTTATTGTGCTGTGGTCAATTTTACTTTCTAACTTCACTGCATCTTTGCTTTGCTTGTTTTTGAGTTTTAGAAAGTCAGGAAAGATGTAGTACCGGGTAACACATAGAGGGACAGCACAATAACTGGCACAACAAGTGGCACACAAAGCACTGCATTGCGGTTTTGGACAGTCCAGAGAAAAACAACTAGATTAATCCCTGGTTTTAAGGGTACGAGTTATAATGTTGAGAGAATTGAACTGAAAATGTCAAAAAAGTCAACCCCAGTTACTATTTTAATATGAACACAGGAACCAGGTACACATTTGAAAGTTCAGTGGATTCGTGGCAGCGTGTAGAAGGCACTTTTACACACAGAGATGGAATGGGTTTTCAAGCCATGATGTTGCTGGGCTAAATGGGCCGAATCCTTTGAAAGTGTTGTTATGTTCTTTATATGGATGGGGACTTTAACCCCATCTACGCTGACTATATATTATAAGACCTGCTTTTCCCTGGTCTCAAATAATAAATAATAATGTCGGATGGCTTTCTTCCATCCACACACAAATACAATTTAAATAATAATAATACAATAGAAATACAAATGAACTACATATATAAATAAATAATATCCACAAGGGAGGGCACCCCATCACAGGAACTCTTCAACCTTTTGAAATACAAAATACAGCATGTATATAGATATATTTATTATACTGAATAATAATACATGTATAATAAAATCATACTTACTATTTTTCCTGGACTGCCACCATCGCCAGGTATTCCATCTGCTCCTGCATCCCCTAAAGTGCCACATTAAGAAATAATTAAGACGTTTAATGCAGTTCATTACTGTAGAGACATAAAAAAAAAAACTTGGCAATATTGTTACTAACTAACACTGTGAACTAATGCCATTTGGAAAGAATTACAGTTTAACTTAATTTCACAAGGCAGGAGCCAGGCCTGCGTAAAGGGACTACTAGAATAAAGACGAAGTGCTTGTGACTTTAGCAACAGAATAGGGTTTCCCTTGACTACTCAGAGAACTACCCTCACTGAGGTGAGGCCGAACCGATCGACCTCCAAGGTCGGGAAATGAGGAACTTCCCCCAAGGGGAAATTAAGGAAGGATAGAGGCTGAACTAAGATCTCCCTGGCTTACTGAGATGTCTAATTGAGAGAGGTCAGGCCACATGGAGAGTCTCATGATCTATGCAGGGAGAACAAAAGAGCTGGAAAAGAGAATAAAGAAATAAACATATAAAGAGGGCCAGGGGTCTCCCCTCCAGCTGTAAGAGTCACCTTCAATAAGTTGAGTCAGTGACAAGTTCGAAAGTTGGGAGCAAGCTTAGGGGGAGACTGGCACAGGTGCAAATGAATAGATTTAAACAGGAGAATGGAAAATGAAATGTAGTTAGTTTTTTGGCCGGGGGTCTCGGAGGACATTTTCCTTGTAGCTACTCCAATAGGTTTGATGTGGAATTGAGGGAAGGGAGGGGCTGAAAAAGGGCCCTGCATGAATCCCTTTGAGATCTCGGAATTGATGAGAGAATCGATGACTTTGGGTTCCTTTATAGCAGATTGGAGGTTTTACAACAATAGAGGAAGAAGGGATGGATTTTAAAACAGTAGAAAACCATTAGTAAGGCCAGAAATTTGATAATTAACAAAAGAACATCCGGGTGATATTGAAGAGCATCTGATAGAGCCGGGATGTTGATGGGGGTAGAGGCGATTAGTAATGATGAATGTCATTTAGATGAAAGAGGGCAGATGGAACGTCAATGAGCATCGCTGCAGAAACTGCACACAAAAAACGGCATCCTTTGGAAATGCAGAATGAGAAATGGAAATTATTGCACAGCTGTCTGCTACCTGAATATTTGATGGGTCTTTGTGGCAAAGTGGTTTACAGTGTGCAGGTGCAGGTGAACAATGAACAGACAGACAATTATAATCCAGGTGCAAAGGTTGTTTAATGATATTTTTGTGTCCAGTGCCTGACAGCAAAACAAACAGTAAACAATAAATTATGTTAAGTATACAGCAGCGAGGGTTTCCCGAGTGGTGCATCCGTAAAGAGCCCGCGTGGAGTGCAGGATGCGCTCTATAGCCTGGACGTCGCCGGTTCGAGTCCAGGCTATTCCACAGCAGACCCTGGACGGGAGCTCCCAGGGGCGGCGCACAATTGGCCGAGTGTCACCCTGGGGAAGGGTTTATGTCGGCCAGGGTGTCCTCGGCTCACCGCGCACCAGCGACCCCTGTAGTCTGGCCGGGCGCCTGTGGGCTTGCCTGTAAGCTGCCCGAAAGCTGCGTTGTCCTCCGACGCTGTAGCTCTTGGGTGGTTGCATGGTGAGTCCGCAGTGTGAAAAAGTGGTCGGCTGACAGCACACACTTCGGAGGACAGCGTGTGTTCGTCTTCACCCTCCCGAAGTTAGCGCAGGGGTGGTAGTGGTGAGCTGAGCCTAAAATAATTGGCCATTCCAAATTGGGAGAAAATAATAAAATAATTGGCAACGACTAAAAAAAAGTATACAGCAGCGTGTATTACTTAATTTGTAATCCCCGGTTTGTCCCAAAATAATAGTCCTGCTTTTATTATACACCAAGCACAAAACAAAAACACATACACAAGTCCGTTAGTGAGTGAATTAGTGATAGTGGTGCAAGAAGTTATTGGTGATACAACTGCAGTGCTGTTCTGGGTTTGTGCTGGCCTCTGACGACAGCTCTGGAACATGTTAGCTGTCTAGAGATAGCAAACAACAAATTGACAGAACAAACAAACACTCACGATACGGATACACGAAGCACAGGTCCTTCCAGGTCACTTTTCATAAACCAAAAACAAAGGAACAGATAACATTGCTTCGACCCTTAATTATACCGTCACTCATGACCCTTTGGTAATGATTGCAGCTGCTTTTATGATCTGCAGCTGCCACATCATTTCCCCTCCGGTCAATGAGTTCGTGTACCGAAGCTCCATCTCTTTTCTACGTGACCGACTTGCTTTTAACCCTCGGAATGAAGTGTCATGTCAAGTAGTCCAGAACACTCTGCTCCCATTACTTAGCACCCTCACAGGTCAAGAGGGAGATTTAACACCAAGAATCATTGTCTTTCTGTCACAGTCTTCCATGAGAATCTTGCTTGTTGAAAAAGCAGGCAGAGCTGAAGAATGAATAGGAGAGACTGCAGATGCACGATTCCTAAAAAAAGGAGTGTTGTCGAGAACAAGGGAAGAATAATTTGAGGCTGATGAGGAGGCTGAAGAGGAGGCTGCTTTTGGACACAGAGAGGTAGAATGGGCGGTGGAAGCACAAACTCCAAAAGCATTAGCACGGAGACCACCGAAGAATCTATTAAAGAGATAATGATCAGGTTGAGACCAGTCAATCAGTGTATTGTCCAAGAAGCTGCTTTGGCTGAAAAAGCTTTATGATACTTATAAAAAATGGTACTGCCATATCTGACAGAGAGCTCAACAATGTTAAATAAATAAGAGTCCAGTTCTTGTTGTCGTGAGCAGAAATTTCAGACAGGAGATCACAAAATGCAGAAAATGCAAGCACAAATTCTCCAAGAGTACGTTTTTTACACAGCCGAGGATCCCGACATTTTAGAGTAACAGACAGATCTCCACAGTCCACTGCCCTGTGATCCAGAAATTCTGAGGTTGCAATAAGATTAGAGACTAAATGAATGTCTTTACCTTCAATAATATTGTGTCTTAGTTGAGGAGAGAGTGGCGATGAATAACTGAAGCAGAGGAGGTTCCTGAACTAGAGGCAGTCGCTAGAGTTGGCAACTTGAGAGTCGGTGTGGGCGTGGCTGATACAGCGGGAGAGACGAGCGCTGCTGCTGTTGCCATTGATGAGGAAGTAATGGCTGCCGGTTCCAAGCCAGTGATCCTGCTATCTAGCGCATCAGATACTGTAGAATTGAGGTGGAAAGAGGATGAATGAGTTGCTTGATATTGCTAAAAATCTGATAATTCAAATTGAAGGACCAGATGAAATTGAAAACTGAGGGGTTGTAGTCACTGGATCAGAGGCGAGTGAAGCTGTGACTTTGATGGGGAAAAACAGGCTCGGCCGATATGGAATTGCAGTATGAAACAAATAAAGCAACCTCGCCCCTGCTTCAATGGGCAATCCTTTTTGAAAAGAGATTTCACAAGTTTGTTGATGGGCCAATCCTTGTAAAAAGTTGCACTGGAGATACGTTTAAAGCGGTGTAGAGGAATGTTAGTGGGAACAGCTGAATAAGCAGAGGTTGAAGCAGCAGGATTGGCGGAGGCTTGATGGAAATCTTCAGCAGCATTGTCAGATGGAGCAGAAGCAGGACGGGCGGATTTATTTGAGTTTTTGGTGGATCATTTGTGGAAGGAAGACAGCCAGAAGAAGAGAAAAAATCTTCATCTTAGTCTGATGAAAACAAAAGCTACCTCGAGTGAGTAGTCATTTTAAACAGATTGAAAACAACGTTTTTTGTTTTAAGATTGGGTCTGCAAGTCTGCGTGGTAACCGCAAACTGAAAAGCAAGAAATTAGGAAGCTGGCTACAGTTTAAATAGGGCGACTGACAGGTAATTAAAGGGTGACTGACAGGTATTTTAGCAGGATGACACATGAGAGGAGCCCCAGCTCCAGCCCCCTGAAGTACACAAAGGTTCTACGTATTTACTTAATTACCATACATTACTAATGTGCACCACCCAAGTGCAAGTGGCTATATTAAAATATAGTTACATTAAAATGGTGCTGACATATCAAATATATCCATGCAGATGAAGAACAGAATGTTATGCCAATTCATAGGGATCAGACGGGTTTTCATATGATGTGATCAGTGTGGAACAACTGATGATACTCAATTCAATAATTCATTTTTTAAATATAATTACATACACATTCCTGCCACTTATTATTATTATTATTATTTATTTCTTAGCAGACGCCCTTATCCAGGGCGACTTACAATTGTTACAAGATTATTTTTACATACAATTACATTATTATTTTTTTTTATTTATTTTTACACATTATTTTTACATACAATTACCCATTTATACAGTTGGGTTTTTACTGGAGCAATCTAGGTAAAGTACCTTGCTCAAGGGTACAGCAGCAGTGTCCCCATCTGGGATTGAACCCACAACCCTCCGGTCAAGAGTCCAGAGCCCTAACCACTACTCCACACTGCTTATAAGTATAACTATATTTGTTTGTTCACATATAGGGGCCTATTTACTATAACAGTTCCTAAGTCTGTTTTTTTTTATTAATAAACATGCAGTAAATATTGCAATAATCTGTTGGTGCTCTAGAAAAGTTTAATGCATGCAAAATATTATTTAATCAATCAAAACTCCAATAAATAATTCAGGAGTTACAAATGGGCATAGATATAACAACAACAACAACAATAATAATAATAATAATTTAAATATAGCGGCATTCACACTGAAGTGTCCCAAGGCGCTGCACAATCAAAATGTCCAAGATACTAATTCATTTATAAACTTAAATACAAACACGATAAAAGCAGAAATTTCTAAATACACTGATAAACAGGGTAAGCATAAAAACAAGATATAGCATCTCAGTTCATATTTCAAAACTTAGGAAGCCTAAGAAGAGAACACAGCCGAAAAGAGTTTTGAGAGAAGTTTTAAACTGAGAAACTGAAGTAGAATTTTGAATGCAACTGGACTATGCCAGCAAAAGCAATATGCTTAGTTGAAATGCATTTAAGAAGTCCAGGTCCATGATGTAAGAAGGACCCTGACCATGTAGGGCCTTGTATGTCAGAAGCAGAATCTTGAAAGTGACGCGGGAACAGACAGGTAACCAATGGAAACAGAGTTATCTTTCCGATACTACTAGAGGTCTTTCCTAGACCTGTATACAGATATGCAGTGTTCAAAGACAGTATGCTCCTTAAGTTATAAGTGCTAATATACATTGATAGTTTTGTAAGATGATCCTTTTTTTATTTCACAAAAAAATATGGATAAGCCTGGGCCTGAAGGCCTGTAAATCAATCTGTGGCTACGTTTAGTAACCCTGTTATCCTCACTTGTATTATCAACACCTGACTCACCAACACTTTCAAATGTGCTGCATCTTACAACCATCCACAACTGCCTCAAATGTGTTACGTTGAGACAGTTCATTTTCTTAGATTTTTCTAAAACGAGTCAGCTAACCACAGTCTAAATTGTTTCAGAACTGCTTTAGCAGACATCTGAAATGAATCCACGCACCAGCATTCCAGGATTTCCTTTTACCCCCTTGGAGCCAACCACGCTGTTGTCAGTTCCAGGGATGCCCTAGAGAAAAAGAAAAAAAAAGACCAGCTTTTAAAATTCATTTCGCAATAAAGACTAGAAACTGTCCTTTAACTGTAAAGAAACCAATGCATGTATGAAGATATCTAATATGTTTAGCCAGTCTCCCCTTTCTTATTAGCTAATTTGATTTTTTTTAAAAACCTCTTTGAAAGAGTTGATACTGTTTAATAATTACCATATTCTGTATATTACGGTTAATCTAATTAGCAGCATTAACTCATCAAATCAATTATCATAATAACTTGGATTAACATAAAAATATACAGTAACCACCACTTACACCATCCAGGGTTATTGAGGGCAGCCATTTATAATGGACAAATAGTGCTTGCCGTTTGCCAGTCCCATTGATTTCAATAACAAAGGCATTGTTTATTCTGTGTTAAGCATGCCGTATATTTCAGGCAGACTCAGCTGTTTGGATCTTGTTATGTGCCATTCACATAGATTTAAATAACAAACACACTGTTTATTACTGTAGTAATCGCTCTTACTAATCCACAATCAGTTGTTTTCACCTCGTTACCTTTCCATTCACATAGATTTCAATACAAGACAGCACTTTACTGTAGTAAAAGCTTGACAGTTCGATTAACCATCCAGCTGCCCATTTATTTTCTCAATTTCTATGTTAAAAATACTCTTTTTTTGCAGTTTCATTCTTAGCCCTCAAATAAGCAATTTGGACAGTTTTCAAAACAATTTTTGCTATGTTTTTTTTTTTTTTTTAAACACACACTTTATTGTGATTTAATAAGCGGAAATACAGTATTTCAATCGAACTTCAATAACAAAATAACAACGATGTGTTTACAATTGCCGCATTATAATATAGATCACAACATAACATATTTTTTTTTCCCTATGGCAGCATTATATAGCGGTTACCCCTGTACTGTGCCTTGGCTATTTAATCCCTGTACTTAGTGTCTGGTTTACAGTACTGACAACAGCAAGCATGGCTGGAAAGAGAAAAGCGATGAGCATCAGCACGAACATTTAGTGTGTAAATCACATTTCTTTGTTAGATGCTGTGCACTTGCTAAAGCATGTTTGGAACTCTGTCAGTCAGCAAATAATGAAACGTTGCTTCAAAGAAGCTGAGAGAGTGCTGACGAATATACAAATTGACTCTGACAACACCAAATGGGTTGGCGACCAGGACACTCTGCCTGAAACAGACACCGATGACGTAAGCATTGACTCTGACAACACCAAATGGGTTGGTGACCAGGACACTCTGCCTGAAACAGACACCGATGACGTAAGCATGTGTGCTGCGCTTTTAACACTGCGGTGTGCTATGGAGCAGCATCCGGATATAGAGCCGAATTAGGATTTTATAGAAAATGCTGGCAAAGTTTACTGTCCATACTTGTGAAAACAGACCGTCCAGATCCTTTTTTTTCAGTGCTGTTAAAAGTGTTATATTGTGGAATATACAGTAAGTTAAATATTAAGAGTCCATTATATCATTATTTCCTCCATTATATTACATTTGTGATATTGAGTTTTTTTGTCAGTGTTCTAGGAAAGCTACTTCTATTTATATCTGCCTATGATAACCTTAAAAAAAAATACCACGGTAACCCTAATATCACAGTATAAATCATGCAAGTTATAAAATGAAGCAAATACAAAACAGTTGCATCTAACATGGATTTTATTTTTATTATTATTATTTTTTATTTATTTTTAACATAGACCCCTAACTCCAAAACCAAGAAATTCTTAGTCTTAATTCTCTGTACTACAGTATATATTAGAGAATAGGAAAATATGCTCAACTTGTTTAATAATTACTATGGAGATTATTTTTTGTCCTGTAAGGAAAAAAAAAGTTAATCTATTTATCAGAAATATATATATATATATATATATATATATATATATATATATATATATATATATATATATATATATATATATATATATTTTTCCTTTGTCAGTGGTTATGCCAGCAAGGTTGCAGATGTTCAGGTTCCATTCAGAAAGGAGCTCTTGAAAAAGGCTTGAATACTGTCAGCGGTGTGGTCCTGGGGATGAAAGTTGTTTCCAGACAGAATGTTTGTAATTTCCATTCTGATATGTAATGAACTGTCAGGCTCATGTAAGGTTCTCCATTGCCTGCATTACTGGTCCACAGATCAGTTGTACAGGAAAACCACTCCATCTCTGAGAGAGAACTTTCAGCTTCTTTTCGTAGTGCAGTGTACATCTTGGGTATTTCCTTTGCAGAAAAATGTTTCCTGGAAGGTAGCCTATGCTGTGGGTTTAACTTTGACACTAGATTTCTAAACCCTGGCTTCTCCACTATCTGAAAGGTATCATTTCTTTTGCAATGAACTAAGCCGCAGCAGCTTTTAGATCCTGAGCCTGCCTGGAGTTGTCATCTAATTTCTTTCCTTTCTCAAAAGCTGCAAGTATGTTTGGCTGCACTGTTTTTTGCAACTAGCCTGGCCCTGACAAAAGAGAGAAACACTGTAAATTAGTGATTCTCAGTAATTCCACATTTCAAACATAACGCAAAACCTTTAATTTTATATATTGCACAACTATTCACAGAATGCTTTAAACAGACTATTTTATATTTCAATACCATGAAAAACAAAAAAGCATAGCAATATTAAAATGTTTTTTTTTTAAAGACAATCAGAATTTTAAAACTTTAAAAGAACACTGTGAAGTTGTGCAATATGATATACTGCCACAGTACAGCATTATTATTAATATTTATCCTTTGCTCAAAAGAATGCTGTGCTGCAGGCCTTGTCTTTTAAAGTGATTCCGTTTTTTAAACATCTGATTAATTTGTTATACTGTAGATAAATTAAAACGTACAAAACAAACAAAAAAAAAATGAAGTGCTGTTTATTTGCTGGTAAGAATTCGGAAATGCTCGGTCACATTGTTTAAAACACAAACATTAACTAATATTGGTTATTATTTAATAGCAGAGAAGGCTATAACTACTGTATTTATAACTTACTTTTGAGATGTCTGCATACATTGCAGGGTGATGGTCCCTGAGGTGTGTAAAAAGGTTCGATGTGTTTCCACCACGAGCAGAAACCGATGTTCTGCAACGTCTACAAAACGGCACCCCATCTTCAAACAATACACCATCTTTTTTCTTATATCCAAAATACATCCATGCCTTAGATTTAGTTTTGCTGGCGGGAAAAGATCTTCCTCAGGAATTTCACAAAGGCTTGAATGGTCATTGCTTCGTTTGGAAGCAGACGTTGTTAATGACACTGTAATAATGTATAGCACTTTTTGCAACAAAAAATGGCAGCAATGATGATTAATAGGAAGGTGAGAGAGCAGACAGAATATGACTAATGCGGCAACAGTGAGCTTCCAAAATAAGGGAGACAGCTCGCTGAGTGTTAAACTTGTATTCGGCCCAATTCGTTGCAACTTTATTTTTTTACACTTTGTGGTGGACTATAACCATTGCATACAGTAATTACAATAATCGCGGTGCAGTGCAAAAGGAACGGTATCTATACCGTAATGTATCTAAACCATGGTAAACCTCAACCCATCCCTATTTGAGTATATTGGCCTACATACAATTTCTATAGACATTCAGGTACTTAAATGGCCTTTGCTGTCAGAAGAGTTGGACATCCCTGGCCTAGAGCATGTAAAACCCCCAAAAGCAATGAAAATATTTATACATAGGCATAGGCACATCCAGCAGCTTACTCAAACATTAGATGTAGGTATAATACATTTTACAAAAATCTGAACTTTGCTTACAATAATAGCTGTATTTTGTGGTCATATCATCAAAAACACAAACACTTGATACCAATGAAAACTTCAGAGCCTGACAAAAAAAACCCAAAAACAATATATAGTTTGCCTGGGGTATCTGAACGGAAATATGTGGTAATTTTGATTTAAAACAGCCGACTCCCAAAATCACAAAATTCCTGCAGCAGGGATCTACTCAAAAAAACAATGGCTCCTTAAAGGAGAGAAATCAGTCCAGGGCTTTTCTCCCCTCCCTAATTCTGGAAGTGCCAAACTCAAACAAGTCAATGTATATACAATATAGTACAGTATTAAACTAATTCACTCACAGGGTCTCCTCTTAGACCGTTCTGCCCTCGGTCTCCAGGTTCTCCCCTCACACCTCTCCTGCCCTAAAACAAAGAAAAAGTGAACACAAAAATCAACAGTAAGTCTAAATTAAACATTTATTAATGTAATCGTTTGTGTGTACTAATGTAACATCGAACGTCTGTGTATGTGGGTAATATTGGCATTGGAGTAGAGGTGAACTTTTAAGAGCTGTGAGTGCCAATATAACACAGACACACAAGCTTGTCAGTCCTATACTTCTTTATTATTAATATAAAAGTTACTGCATACTTAACATACTTAAAATACATCCTCTCAAGTCTATTATTGTGTTTACAACATGGATTTATAACAAATAATCTAAATGTAATCCTTAAATCAAGGGCATGCTTCTTTTTCCGAAATATAAATGCTGCGGCTTTAATAGCTTTCATTTGGTTTTGTTTCAAAAGATTTGATCGCTCCAGGCCAAGCTTAAAATTGCTCAGTGTAATAATAATATCTGGCCCGCCATTACTGCACTTACTGCAATTACTTCTAAGGGCTAGTGTAGTCGTAGTAGTCGTAGTCATAATAACATTACTTTTAAACTATTCAGGGCCCTTGCCATGACTACATTTGAATCGCTGCATTTTCATAGGGTCTTAACAATCCCAATAAAGAACTTAGGAAAGTTCTAGCCTTGTATAAATTCTATATACAGTATTCCGATGTAGGAGTTGTGTCTGGATTTGGGACTTATGTATAATGCTAGAAACACATGCTGAATACCAATATTTCTACAGTATAACATAATACTACTTACTGTGTTTCCAGGGCTGCCTTTTTCACCAGCAGATCCAGGTAATCCAGGATGTCCCTGTTTGAAAAAACAAAATAAAACAATAGCTCAATATCAGTACCTACATTTGTAACAGAGCAGAGGCACGCCGCTAACCTCTGCACAAAATATATACAGGCTTGTTTGCACAAGCAGTTACAGAGCTTTGAACTTCATCTCACATACATAAAAGCTGTGAACTGTACAAACATTAAGCATTTATTTATGTATTTATTTTAATTTAGTAGTCGCCAATTATTTATTTTTGTTGTTTTCTCCCAGTTTAATAGTGTCCAATTATTTTTGTTTAGCTCAGCTCATCGCTACCACCCCGCGTTGACTTGGGAGCTGCGAAGACGAGCACACGCTGTCCTCTGAAGTGTGTGCTGTTAGCCGACCGCTTTTTCACACTGCAGACTCACCATGCAGCCACCCAGAGCTACAGCGCCGGAGGACAACGCAGCTCTGGGGAGCTTACAGGCAAACCGCAGGCGCCTGGCCAGACTACAGGGGTCTCTGGTGTGCGGTGAGCCGAGAACACCCTGGCCGACCTAACCCTCCCTCCCCGGTCGGTGCTCGCCAATTGTGCACCACCCCTGGGAGCTCCGTCCTCGGTCAGCAAAGGAATAGCCTGGACTCGAACCAACGACATCCAGACTCTAGGGCATCCTGCATTCTACACGAGTGCTTTTACTGGATGTGCCACTGGAGCCCCCACATTAAGCATTTAAAGTTGTGCTTAATGGAAATAATCACCTTCTCACCGTCCACACCATCTATTCCATCGTCCCCATCTTCACCCTGTTCAAATTGCAGACAGTTCAAAATGTTTAATAGAAAACCAGCAGACACAGGGGGTCCCCAGGACCGAGTTTGAGAAGCCCTGATATATATATATATATCCTCCCTGCATGAAAAACATGTGCAAATGCACATTGGTTTAATTTAATTGTTTTTGTTAATTGTTTAATTATATTTGTTAATTGTGTTATCCCCTGCACCTGGCTATCATTGTAAATTAGAGCCAGGTGCAGGGTATTTAAAGAGAGCAGCCAGTCTGTTCTGGGCTGCTGGTGTGTATAGGAGCCCGCTTAATAGTGTGCTCAAGCATAAAAGGTAGTGTAAAACCTTTTATGCTTGAGCATAAATCTTTCTGTGTGAAACCTGTGTGGTTTGTTTTGTTTATTTGGCAGGTAAACAGCTTAGCCGTCCTGCAAGATAGTTTAGGTTCCTGTGTTTTAGTTAGTGCTCGAAAAAAGCTAGGTTTTGTTTTTGTTTTGTTTTGTTTGTTATTGTTTATTAAAAATAGCGTGCAAGCGTTTTGAAAATCAAGTTTTGTGTGTGGTTGGGTCATTAGGACTAAAAAATCCTTCACTATATATATATATATATATATATATATATATATATATATATATATATATATATATATATACGTGTGTGTGTGTATATATATCTTCTATTGCTAGCAGTGCCGAGTTCACCCCACATTTTGTCTGCAGATTTGATTACCCTTAATAGGTATGTGTGGGGTGTTCTTTTGGCTCATCTGTTATAGCTCTGTTTTAGAAAGTGATTCTGTACATGAATGGATTCTTCATCAAATGTAGCAGTATCAAGTTGGCTTTCATAAACCAGCATATTTTGAATGTGTGGTTTTTGTTGGAAGTAATTTATCCCATTTTAATAGTATTACTATTTAGTAATTTTAAAGCAAATTGCACCATCTTGTGGAAACACAAGGAATTGCTGTCTGGTAATGACATTACAGTGTGATTAAGCATTCAGTATACTGCAGTGTAGGTGCTATACAAGTATTTAAAGGGGGATTCATTTGGAATTTAAGTCAAATTAAGGTAAACAATTACACAAATATACTGACATATAAAAAGAAAGCACTACAGAAATACTCTTGCCACTACTGAAAAAGCATGTTAAGTTTTCAGGTACTATTATGCTTTTTAAAATTAGGTGGATTATACTGTACCAAACTACAGTTTCCAGCAGGTGTACTTACCCTGTCTCCCCTGTAGCCTCTTGAGCCCTACAAAAAATATTACAGAAAGGAAAATGTGTAAATACATACAGGAAACCAGTTAATACATGCCTAACTACAGGCACTGATATAACAGACGTGTTTAAATATGTAAGTGGATTTGTTTGTAGTAGCACTATAATGTTTTCAATTATGCCTATATGTTTATGTATGTAATATTAAATAGTAAATTAAATATGGTTAAAACACTAGTGTAATGAAGTAATTGATTTTGCATATTTTGGTTGCATTATTAAACTGTTAAAGCATTAACCCTTATAAGCAAAGTCTGCAGCAGTGCATGCATAATGTCATGCATACATTTTAGTAAAATGTATCTGTTACTCCAATGCTGACCGGTCATTCAGTACGTTTTCAATAATGATACAAACAAAAATGATAACTACACTTGCTGCATTGAGACGCCACTGAAAACAAGCTACAGTTCTGTTTTTGTGTGTGTGTGTGTGTTTTTTTCTGGTTACCAAATAATGCAAGTAAGTAAATAATAAAAGTCAAGTTATATTGAGGTCTGATTCTGACTTAAACCCAGTCAGTTATTCAGTGGCAGGCTGTGCTGTGCGAGAAAGGGATCGTTTGTGATTTTAGTTTTTGTCATGTCGTGCTATCCCAGGATAACAGGATTTGGAATACCACTGAAAGTGAATGGCAGAGAAATTCCACTTGTCATACAGTTTGAGACATGCTGTGCGTCAGTCTTCTTACCTTAGTACCTCTTTGACCAGGGCACCCTTGAATACCTTGAGTCCCATTCAGACCAGGAGGACCCCTTTCACCCTGAAAAAGAAAGAACTCCAGTAATCGCTCTACTTGTTCATTTTAGACCTAATATGATTCCTGGGTTTCCACATCCTTCTGTGCACTCTAATCCATCTGATATCTGAACTTTGTATTCCATAAAGACAGATTCAGTAGCAGGCACACAAGCTGCCTGCCTCGCTCCTTAATGCATTTTTGAGACAAGGAACTAACTAAGTGTATAACGGGAACAAATGTGGGTGCAAGGCAATCGTCTGCATGTGAGGTAATAGAGCTGTAAGCGGGACAGAATCCATAACGACCGTGTATCACACAACACTGCCTGTTACATGTCTGCAATCATACAACATTTTGGGTATCTCTTTTCTCTTTTTTTTCTCCTAATGTTTTTGTTTATTTATACTTTTAAGAAACACCAACAAGCTGCAGTTTTCAACATTCACATTTTTAAGAAAAAACAATTGTGTAAATATTATAGGCATAAAGCCTTCCTGAGATAGTGTCTATATTATAGCTAGAGCTCTAGCACATGCCAGTAGACCTGTTACAAACTGCCTTTCCCTTTGCAACATTTTATTGATGCACTATTCAACTTCATCAGCAGGTGGCAGTATGTGTTTTGTTATCTAAAACTGCATTTTTAAACTCTCAGTAACCCTTTGCATTGTTTAATTATCTTTTCCATATTTTACATCTGGAATCCCAACACAGGCCTGTTATAATATTTTGGTTTACTAAAGGACAAAACATGTACAAAATATATATATATATATATATATATATATATATATATATATATATATATATATATATATATATATATATATATATATATATATATATATATATATATATATAATTCTCTAATAAAAACAATTCATATCACTAATGTTTCAATAATTATTTTTAATATGAACTCTTATTTCTCTGGTCATTCTTTTGTTTCATAAACCACCTAAGAGATTTGTATAACCCCAATTAGCTACAGGCAAGCACCTAACAGAATGGGAATTCAAAGGAGTCCCAGGTTAATTACTGTGCAGGAATGCCTCTTTGATTAGAAAATGGGAATGTATTCATATTTTAGACATTTAAATTACAGATCTTTTCCATTGTGTTTACTTTATGGACCCTGATTGGCTGAGATTGTCAGGTTGTTTATAATACAGTTTAAAGCAAAATGGCATTCACCAAAAACTCTCCAGTTTTAGACTCTATATTATACATTGAAAAGAAGGTAAGATTGGTTCAACTGCACTATAGCTTTGTCTTAACAGGGCTTGGTAATTGAACAGCACTTGCCTTAAATTCCTCTACATGATCCTGGTCAAAATGTAATTTCTCTTAGCAATAAAACACTTACAACTCCTCCTTCTTCACCTGCGTGCCCAGGAGACCCCTCTGGACCTGTGGCTCCCTGAAAAATAAAAATAAAATAAAATACATTATTTTATTGTGTATGGGTGTGTGAACGCGTTGGTGGCAATAAGCCTTGACCAGAATGCATTGAGAATGTGTCTGGCCCAGTAATGGTGACCTGGAATTGGTTAAAGTGGGACTGAATGGGGCCATTTGGGTGAAATAGAATTAGAGTGTAACTAGTTGTGCGAGGCTTAACTGATTTGATATTCATTCTGAATGTTTGAAACAAGCTACAAAAATACATGAGAAGAAGCAAGACTAACAGCAAAGTGTGTCAGACGATATGAAAGTGAAAGGCGACTGAATGAGGCTAAAAACAACAGAAAACTCAAACAGGCATGAGATGGAGAGATTACTTGTGGGAGTAAAGACTAAGTTATATTGTAAATGTGTGAATGACTAATGGAATGATCCTTTTAAAGGAATGCAGTGCGCTGCAGGTGTCAACTGCAGCATGATTTACTTATCTGAATAAGAAAACACTTCAATAAAGTCAACATGACTGTTCTGTAACATTTGGAAAAACTCTCATGAGAACACACCAGTCAGCCAGAGTCCAGCAGACATCAGGACAGGGTGCAGTACAAATGTAAGCACCAGCAAAATATAAACTAAACAGGAAGGCTATATTATGACAATATACAGCTTTATATATTATACAGTATATACTTTTCTAACATTGCATGTTAAATAAACAAACGAACAATACATCCCATGCTAAATTGAAGTATTAATATTTTATAATGATATTAACCAGGAACCTTTCTGATTGCATTCGTGTATATTCCTGTTGATTTTCATCGATAATGTACTCTGCGATTATAAAGCCCCTCAGTATGCATGCAGACAAGAACTGAACAAGTTTGACAAAAGCAATGACTATATTAATGTGGTCTTACCTTGGATCCTGGGGATCCCCTGAGACCACGAATTCCTTCCTGACCAACACACTTGCAGATTACATTGCAGCACTCCCTTTCAGAAACCGTGTCCTGTAACACAATAAAAAGTTCATGGAAATTCAACTGCAAGCATCATTAGGGGAATGTGAAAAAATACAACAGTGTTGATAGCTTTGGGGAAAGTTTGTTTATCTTTTCTCAATCCTGCTAATGGGGAAAAGAATGGCTGCAGGGCAGGGAAAGTGGATAACGCTGACCAGCTGCTTTGAACGCTTAGAAATGGAGGGATTCTCACAGTAATAGCAGTGTAAAAAGCTGCTTAGAGGCCACATAAAGCCCAACTTTCTTTTCTTTTTTTTATGTCTACAAGGATGGCATAGGTTCTTTTAAGTTGTTTTTTTTTCTTGTGTGTTGAAAAGGCAATGAAAGGATTTTTATTTACAGTAAAAATAATATATTGTTATAGTTATAATGTTATAGGACTTATCAAGTGACACCAACCCTGTTTCTGGAGGATTTATGATCGAGCTGGCATGGAACTAACTAAGTCTTTTGTACTGTGAAAATGTGCCTCATACCAAGACATCTTTTAAAAATAAACACTAAAGTTATACAGTCTTTTTCAGACTATGATAATCCGCAAAATCCATGTTGTAAGTATCCTCTGCACAATGCGACGGTGAACAGTTCTGTGAGCGTCCTTTCGCAGGCTAGGATGAAGGCTACTAGCACCGCCCTGCAGGTCCAGTGTGCCTAACAACAGAACATTAACAGAACATAACAACCAATCACAGAACACGCACGCACACACACACAAACACACAAACAGAACACGCAGTCCAGTGGCCATGCCCCCCTGCTCGCGCCACAGTTCTGACTGAGAGCTCACAACACACACGCTCACCGTTAAAATATCTTGTCTTTAACCCAGGATTTGCACATTACAGGGGAGTAGAAATGAGTAAACTCTGTATCCATTTACCTGTGTATACTCTTGACTACACCACTGATTTCAACAACATTTGTAGTCTGTTTGAGAGAGGCTAAGGAATTAATGGTGGGGGTGATTGTTCAGGTTTGTTCTGCTAGTGTAACTACAAGGCAGTAAAGCTGTAAACTCATGTCCCAGCAAATGCCTACAAGAATGCCATAGGTTCTTCAAAGTTTTAAATCTCCTGCACGCTGTCACCTTCGTCCGTGTTGCCTCAAGGGTCAGACACCTGGACCTGGAGATACCCCAGGGATGTAGTTTCTCCAGTCCTGTCTAAGAAGGGTCTCCTTACTTAGATACCAGTGGTGTTTGAAGAGCTCCTAACTTATAAAAAAGAAATGATACCCAAAAACATTGATCCTAAATTCTAGTACTAAATGTATACTTACAAGTTCTTTAAACATTGAACTGGCAACATTCTGCATTCCAATGGTGAGTGGCAATTTATAGCCAAAGCCCCTTCCAAACTCAATACTTTGGAGTTCTTTTGCATTTATTGCGCCTTCTAAAGCAACTGTAAGCAATGCGTGAATTCCTGTCACAAATCAGAAATTGAGAAAAGAGGTTTTCAGTGGTTAAAATAATAAAGAATTAAGTACATAGACAATAAAAAAACACTAGGAGTCATCCATTGTTAAGTAGGTACAAGTGGCTACATGGATTTGAAATGGCCTGCGCCCAAGTAGTATAAGAAAGCTAAAACAAATGAATGGGCTTCATGTAACATATTTTTGCATACTGCTCCTGGAATATTCTATGCTGAGAGTTCAAATTACAGTACATTATTAAAAAAACATAACAAAGTGTATCATGTATCATGTTAAATGTCTACATAGTAATTTTGCAGGTTGCCAGCATGCTTGTACTGCACACCTACAGCTATGGCCAAAAGGGTTGCATCACCTACAAAAAAAATAACTATATGAACATCATTTAGATGTTTTATTTAACATCATGCAATCAAAGAAACTACAAAATAATTTTGCAAAAGTCTACTGGAAGCCATACTAATAGTACAGCATTTCATTTCAGATTTTGAAATGTGACATTTTTCAATTGGTTACAATGCTTTGATACACTTTGCAATTCTTTTACCATGGTTTTATAAGAAACATGATCTGACATTTCTATGACTTCTATTATAATAATATTCTTTTTAGAATCAATTTATTAAAACACACACATACTTCTCCAAGTACTTTATTACTTGTGAAATGTGAACAAATAAACCAACATCCTGGCTGATACAGGGGCGCACAACACAAATAACAGCTCAACAGCTAACAGTTCCTGTCTAGCGGCATACATATCAAGATCTGCTGCTCCATATGTAGACACATTTGGAGCCAAATATATTTTTGTTCTTATTTAAATACACATACAATAGCAAAAAATTGTTAAACACTGGCTTAGATCTGGTACAGCTGTTATTTACAATATAAAGCACTGCATCTGCTTGCACTTAAGAGAACATCTGGAAAATATTCTGAATGTTAAGTAACTGTGAGAGGTATATAAAAAAAGCTGTGTTCACATTGTCTTAAAAAAGGAAATGTTAAATTAATGGAAGTCTGGGTGTTCCACACTGGCTTTTTAAACCGTATTTTTTGCTTGATTTCATACAGTACATTTACAAAAAACACTGAAAATGGGTATTTCAAAGCACACATATTTTGCTGTTATGGGCTTATGTTATCATTGCTTAGACAACTTAAATATCCTTTCTTATCTACATCAGGGCTACAAGGTACTTTCTGACCAAAAAAGGAATCATCTGAAATGTCACACAAAAACTAGCCATTTAAAATGGGTGCTTTCAGTGATTCACAGTCACACAGAGAATATTTAAACCATTATCTAAATTTTGCCATTATTGTATAGGATACATTTATATTATTGAACATACAGTGGCTCTCAAAAGTATTCACCCCCCTTGGACTTTTCCACATTTTATTGTGTTACAACATGGAATCAAAATGGATTTAATTAGGAGTTTTTGCCACTGATCAACACAAAAAAAGTCCATAATGTCAAAGTGAAAAATAAAATCTACAAATTGTTCTAAATTAATTACAAATACAAAACAGAAAATAATTGATTGCATAAGTATTCACCCCCTTGAGTCAATATTTGGTAGAGGCACCTTTGGCAGCAATTACAGTCATGAGTCTATTTGGATAAGTCTCTACCAGCTTTGCACATCTGGACCCTGCAATTTTTGCCCATTCTTCTTTGCAAAATTGCTCAAGCTCCGTCAAGTTGGATGGGGACCTTTGGTGAACAGCAATGTTCAACACTTTCCACATATTCTCAATTGGATTGAGGTCCGGGCTTTGACTGGGCCACTCCAGGACATTGACCTTTTTGTTTTTAAGCCACTCCAGTGTGGCTTTGGCTGTATGTTTGGGGTCATTGTCCTGCTGGAAGATGAATCTTCTCCCAAGTCCCAGGTCTCTTGCAGACTTCAGCAGGTTTTCCTCCAGGATTTCTCTGTACTTTGCTGCATCCATTTTGCCCTCTATCTTCACAAGCTTTCCAGGCCCTGACGCAGAGAAGCATCCCCATAGCATGATGCTGTCACCACCATGCTTCAGGGTAGGGATGGTGTTCTCAGGATGATGTGCGGTGTTAGGCTTGCACCAAACATAGCGCTTAGCGTTGAGGCCAAAAAATTCTATTTTGGTCTCATCAGACCATAGAATCTTCTTCCACTTGGTCTCAGAGTCTCCCACATACCTTCTGGCAAACTCTAGCCGAGATTTGATGTCAGTTTTTTTCATCAATGGCTTTCTTTTTGCCACTCTCCCATAAAGGCCAGTTTTGTGAAGCACCCGGGCTATTGTTGCCGTATACACAGTGTCTCCCAGCTCAGCCGTGGAAGACTGTAACTCCTTTAGAGTTGCCATAGGTCTCTTGGTGGCCTCCCTGACTAGTGTCCTTCTCGCCCGGATACTCCGTTTTTGAGGACGGCCTGTTCTAGACAGATTCACAGTCGTGCCATATTCTCTCCATTTCTTAATAATGGACTTTACTGTACTCCGGGGGATATTCAATGCCTTGGAAATGTTCTTATATCCTACCCCTGATTGGTGCTTTTGAAGAACCTTATTCCGGGTTTGCTTTGAATGTTCCTTCGTCTTCATGATGTAGTTTTTGTTAGGAAATGTACTAACGAACTGTGGGACCTCCCAGAGACAGGTGTATTTAACCTGAAATCATGTGAAACACCTTAATTGCACACAGGTGGACTCCATTCAACTAATTATGTGACTTCAAAAGACAATTGTTTGCACCAGAGCTTATTTAGGTGTGTCATAGCAAAGGGGGTGAATATTTATGCAATCAATTATTTTCTTTTTTATATATTTGTAATTAATTTAGAACAATTTGTAGATTTTATTTTTCACTTTGACATTATGGACTTTTTTTGTGTTGATCAGTGGCAAAACCTCCTAATTAAATCCATTTCGATTCCATGTTGTAACACAATAAAATGTGGAAAAGTCCAAGGGGGGTGAATACTTTTGGGAGCCACTGTAACTGATCACAGCGCACCTCACCTTCACGTCTCAGCTTGTCAGATTCAATCTCAAGTCTCTCAACCACGTCGTCCAGTCCATCTGAGAATACTATCAGCACCTATAACAAGACTATATGTGAGTGGCAGTCATTAACACCCAGGGCTAGGTTTAATAAAGTGTTGCACCTGTCGCAATAGTTGCAAACGAGTCGGAAGTCTTGGGTGAAATGTACTAGACAGGCGCAGTGCTATTTGTGACATTTTATGTTTTGCGGCTGCAGTTTCTGTTTGTGGTTCAAGCGTAGACGAATATGTAATTATGGCCGTTCCTGCATAAATTCGCAAATAGGGGGTGGAGATAGTGCAAATCAGGGTTCTCAAATATTATAATGAGATGTACAAAAGGAGCAGATAACTGCGACACTTACAATCACAATTGTTGCTGGCATTTCCCATTCCGCCTTTTCTTGTGCATTGCCAGTTGTGCTCAATGCATTTTTGAGGCAAACAACCAAATACCTATTCTTCCCTAAAAGCAGGGTGTACTTACAAGCCTTGAAAACAAATTTCTATGACATTTCAGGTTTCCCCAACGTGTTTGAAGCAATAGACTGCCACTAAACCCTCCAGCTCATTCTCAGAATCTTTCAGCATGCACCACTGACTAACTTAAATAAACGCGGACATTTTGCTTATAGGCTACTCATGATAATACGAATTAGTGGTATTATGTAACATTTATTGCTGGTCCCTTGAAATTCGTATTAACGAGAATTGACTGTCCTCCTGTAAATATTTGATTTTACTACCGTATAGGCATACTTTACAGATTTATATATTTTTCATAATGTAATATGTAGCCTAGCCAAAACACATTGGTGTTATTTCAGTGCAATGATTTATACATTCAAAATACACTATAAATGTATGTGTGTGTGCGATTTTATTGTATTTTTTAAGCCCGACACCTCTTAATGTCGGACAAACATACCCGGTTTAGCGAGGGGCTACTGTATGGTTATGAAAAGCTTTTTGACAGAAACACATTTTTTATTTGGGGGTGAAGATGGGGGACCCACTATAGATTCAGATGGGATTAGAATGCCTTTCATTTTTATTTTCTCTTAGTACATATGACAAAATGTTTACTTTGTTAAGTGTCACAATGAAAATGCAAATTGCGGTATGTTTGTGCGCGAATGGCCCGTCTTAGTAAACCTACCCCTCTGTGATGTCTGTAAAAATAAACCCAGAAATGGAATATGGGCTTCTATTATTATTATTATTATTATTATTATTATTATTATTATTATTATTATTATTATTGTTATTATTTATTTCTTAGCAGACACCCTTACCCAGGGTGACTTACAGTTGTATATAAAATAAAATCATATCAAGAATTATAGAATATATATTGAGGATAAGCATATTGGAGTTATGTTGTATGCATTGGTGCTGATAGTCTAAACAAAGAACAATACATGTGTTCACATGAGTTCATGCTTGTTAAAACATGTCTTTTTTTCCTTGCTCTAGTTTGCTATTAAATAACATTTCCAAGTACACATTTGCATTAACAAAAATAGACCAAGGGAAATAAAAAAACGAGGTGAGCACTGGTAATGTGTTGAGTTTTACCTTTGCTTTGGCTCTTGATTCCTTGTTGAATTTGGTCAAAAAAGACTGTAAAAATGCTGCATTCAGGTACGTAGCTTCTTTGGTCTGCAGTGCGATCAGCTTCTTAATGATATCCTTGTTGTATTTGTCAAATTTTGATTCGAAAATGATGTCTCCAGCGTCTGTGCTGATGAGGAATCCCAGGTTCATATCTATCTGGGAGCCAGTAGCACAGCTAATTGTTGCTATGGATGATATCTTCTGCATTATTTCAGGGAGGTACACTTCCAGCTTCTGCTGTCCACTGAATATTCCTTGGAATCTGGCCCGCCTTGAAATATCAAACCCCACAGCAACATCGATGGTGCAGTCTGAAAAAATAGCAAATAAAACAATCATTATTTTCTGAACATTTTTAGTTCTTACCTGTTTTGTATAATTCCCTATTGTTTTGTCTGTACTGATGATTATTTACAATTCTTACTTCTGACAAGGCACTTAAAGCTGAATTTCAGAAGTAAAATATCACAACTGTGGCAGTGCTTTTTTAAAGAATATTTAACTCGATTGCTTAATCTCTACAGATATAAAGGGGATTACAATATCCTCCAACAGGAAATTTCATTCATTTAAAAAAATCTGAAACATATACAAAACACTCAAGGTAAATGTCAAAATTGTATAATAAACTGTTGAACAGACATTATAAAACAATTATAAAACATAATATTTACATTACACTTCCTGGGACTAGGGAAGACATGTGTTTTTAAGAATATCATATCACATTTGCAGGCTGTTCAGGGAATTCAAAGATGAACAAATGTTATTTTACCCAAACAGACCAGACTTTTATTTATCACTATACAGGTTATATGGGCCTGTGAAGTATCAAGAAAATGTTAAACGAATTGTAATAAAATAAGTCAGGCATCAAACGTTGGAAATGGTTAGTCAGAAGGAGATCACCAAAGACACTGCGTGATCATTCGTGGATGGATTGCAATTGCATGTTGCATTGATCACACATTATTTAGGTAGGGTGGATAGGGTATGTACCCCAACACCAAGCTTACTTAATCTAAATGATTTCCATTACACAACTTGAACTACCTAAACTTGGAGAAGTCACTTACCTTGGCTAGGTTTATCACTTTGGTCACATATCTTATGAACAATTCTTTTCTTGATGTTTTCTAGTTCCTTGAAGTTCTTAACTGTGAACATATGTTCAGGTTTCCCAGCAATCTGCAAGAGCTCGAAGGAGTTGATGTGGCCCACGCCAATTGCAAAGATATTAATATTTTCATTCCTCAGAGCATAAGCAGCTTCGTCCACCGAGTCCTGGGAGTGTCCATCAGTGATGACTATAAGATTCTGTGGGATGCTCTGGTTTTTTCTGCTTCCTGTCGATGGTAGAAAATAAGACCGGATGAAGTTCAGCGCCTGCCCGGTTTTGGTTGTTTGCTTCAACTGCTTTATGCTATCAATCCTGTCCTTTATGGCAACGATGGAGTACAGTTCGTTTAGATAAAATTCTTTCTGTGGGTTAGAGCTAAACTGCGCAACGCCGATTCTGACATCTTCCTTTCCGATTTTAAAACTGCTCGCCACCTTCTTCATGAACTGTTGCATCACCTTGAAATCTTCTTGAGAGATGCTTTGTGATCCGTCAATCAGCATGACAATGTCTGCTTCTTGATTTTCACAAACTGGAAAAAAGAGAGAACTAATTGAGCTTCCCGTTTCTGTGAACCACCTATTGACTACAATGTACAGTTTTAGTGGCCATATATGTAGGCTAATTCCCGATTGGTTCCTGGTGCATACAATAAATACCAACACAATATTATCAAGCTATTAAAAGCATCCTCAACTTAATCACAGCTGAATCAGGGTCTGATCTTGTACTACTTAATGTTACCTTAGGTAAATTACTGCTAATTGGGGTTTGTAAAACCAGACATATGTAAAATACACAAGTCAAACTCACAATATCTCAATTCAATAAATAAATGAAACAGGTACTCTTCTAAACAATAACTATAAGTAAAAGGTGCTAAAAGAAATTTTTCGAAATAGTAGCAAGTAACCCAAATGGACACAAACATTTTTCGAACAAGTATAAGTCAGCAGAAAATTACTTACTTTGTTTGGACTCATTGCAGAGAACCTCTGAGATGCTTTTGTGAAGTTCTTCAAGAGCTTGATAATTGTCCACATAGAAGACCTTCTCCTTCCCTCCGACCATCTCCTCCAGTTCTTGTTTATTGGCGTTTGCCACTCCAACAGCATAAATGCTAATGCCTTCCTCCCTCACAGCACTGGATATGACAGGCAGTTCTGTTCTGTCTGTAGCTTCTCCATCAGTGATCACCATCAGTACCTGGGGAACCTGACTATTTTTGCGTCCGCCGAAGACCTGAGTGAACCGGTCTTTGGCGAAAAGCAGGGCACTGGCCGTGTAAGTATCTCCTCCCTTTGTCTTTATTTCAGAAATTGCGTTCCGTACTTCTGCTTTAGTGTAGTACTGGTTTAATAGAAACTTTTCTTCAGAATAATTGGAGTACAAGACCGCTCCAAATCTCACTGTGTTCTCTCCGACTTCTGAATTGTTCACCACAGACATCATGAACTTCTGCATGCTTTTAAACTGCTCTGGATTGATGCTACTTGAGCCATCTACCACAAAGATCAGGTCAGCTACTTCAGCCCTCTTACACTCTGTAGAAAGCAGCACAGTAAATAGTTATTTCCATTTAAGAAGCATGAAATGTGAGAGGAGAATAAACTTACACTTAAGCATTCAGTCACATAAAACACATATGCACTCCAGTTATTTTGAGATGTAAATTAAAAAAAAAATCTTGAATTGTATTATATGAATACAATTTATGCCACCAGATCTCCATCAGACACAAATCTCTTAGAAACATGAATCATGGCTTAATATAAGCTGCTAAAATGTATATTTAATTGCAGATATTAATCTTGTCTAATGGTAAAAAACACATGTATTTACAGCTGATTTAACAACATGATGCTCTGTGCATGACAGATATCACTTACCATCTGCTGGACTGCAGATTTCAAACAGTATTGTTTTTTCTAAATACTTGAGATCGTCAAAGTTCGCTACAGAGTGTACTTTGTCCTGGGACCCTCCGATTTCCAAAAGCTGGGAGCTGTTGGCATTGAACACACCGATAGCATAGACTGTGATTCCCTTGTCTCTCAGGGCGAGTGCTGGTTTGGCAACTGCATCCTGAGCCTCTCCATCCGTAATGACAATCAAGTACTGCTTCACGTGAGAGCGTCCACCTCTCGAACTGTCGAAATACTGAGACGCAAATGTCAGTGCTTTCCCAGTTAATGTTCCACCCCCAATCTGTTCTAAATTACTGATTGATTGTCTCAGTCTTGCTTTATCTGAGTACCTACTGAGCTGAAACTCTTCTATCGGGGAGTCACTGAACTGGAGGACCCCAACCTGCACTTTACCAACACCAATCACAGATTTCTCTACCATAGAATCCATAAACATTTTCATCTTGTCATAGTCTTCTCTTTCAATGCTCCCTGAGCTGTCAATAAGGAACATGATATCTGCTTCCATTGTTTTGCATGCTGTAAAAAGAAAGTACAGATTTATTTACCACTTTTTAACATCAGTGACAACAATAACAAATTACTTTGGAAAGAAGTTTGCAAAGAACTTTTTCATGGGCTTTGGTATTAAGAATTGCTGCTGTTTTGATCATTAAAAGGCTTGAAGGTGCAAACAAGTCTCCCTGTCTACTTTATGTGATCTAGAATATCCAGGAATCAATCTCCATTTTAAAGATTCTGAATGGAAATCTACCATCAGCCTATGGCTCCACAGAGGTTTCCCTGGAAAAGGGGTGACAGCAATTTGCATTTTTTCCCCTAAGGTGCACCATGTGTTCTTGTACAGTATGTACAGTACAACCACAAGGCACACTCACCCTATTTTGCTATCTGTTATTCTGGTATATTAAATTTCACTCAATGGGATAAATGTTTTAATGTACATAGCAGGTAACACCGTAAATATTATGGTAAAATTGCATATGTGCATCACATTATAAATTGTTAACCTTGTGTCCCAAAAAAGCTTTATTTTTTATTTTTAGGGCTTTTCATATATAGTTATTCAATAATTCAAACTTACCTTCCGGTGAGCAAATATCTCGGACAACTTCATTCTTAATGATGTTCAATGAGTCGAAGTTGTAAACGAAAAACTTCTTCTCTGGTGATCCTGATATTTCCAGCAGCTGAGTCTCATCTGCATCTCGTACTCCAATGGCATAGATTGTGACGCCTTCTTCTCTGAGGTCCCTAGCTGCTTCCATAACCTGGTCTTGTGACTTCCCATCTGTGATAGTGATGAGAAACTGAGGTACCTTGGTTTGGCGGCTGCTTGCTGCTGTCCTGAAGAGCTTGTTCATAGATGTCAGAGCGTGTCCAGTATTGGTGCCTCCTCCTAGCTGACGAATGTATTTGACAGCCGTCTCCAAGCCTTTTTTGGTGTTGTACTGAGTGACCGCGAACTCCACCTTCTGACTGTCCGAATACTGGACCACACCGATCCGAACACTGTCTGATCCAATTATGAACATACGGACCATATCATTTATGAATTTTTTCATGTCCAAGAAGTCTTCTGAGTAAATGCTGCCAGACCCATCTATTAAGAAGTAGATATCTGCCTGTTCTGTCTCCACACATCCTGCAAGAAGAGAGAACAACAAGCACTAATACGGTCATATTAATGCTATTTATTCATTCAAATTTCAAAACTGGCAATGGAATTTGAGTGTGTATAGCGCAGTAGGTTCCTGAAGCGGGACCCTCCTTTTTGTGGAAGTAGTGCTCAGCCGCTTGTAGGCCAGCTTTTTTATTAGTTGTGTTTTTACTGTTTTGTTTTGCATTTATTATTTTGCTTACACTTGTTTGTATGTCTTTCCACACTGGGTCTTACCATTGCTGGTACCCAAGTGGCAGCTATCAGTTACTGCAATAAGAATTATTGTAAAAATTGTAAATAAATCCTGCATAACGTAGCAAATACAACCTCCAATTTATCTACTGGCAATCAGCGAATACACACACCCCTATCATAAACTCCTGTTACAAATACCTAATGAAGAATACAAGCAATTGTATCATGCCTTACCTTGTTTTAAAACATGCGTTTGCTTTGGAACTGCAAAGGCCACTGATATAATGTCATCGCAGATCCGCTTCTGAAGAGTTACCTCCAAGCTGGAAAGCTTCAAATAGCTGCCCACTGTGTAAACATACGTTCTGGAAGGATGTGAAGCGATCTGTTTCAGCTCAGTGGGATTTGCGTTCTGGATGCCCACAGCGAAGACCTTGACTCCAGTACGCCGTAGGCTGGCAGCTGGGTTGCTCACATTGTCCTGGGAGACTCCATCAGTGATCACAACTGCTATCTGCTGCACACCGTGAGTCATTCTGCTTCCGGCACTCTTAGTGAAGACATTGTTTTTCAGGAAGTTTATTGCAGCGCCAGTGTTTGTACCCCCTCCTCTGTAGGGCAATGTCTTAATGTACTGCAGGATGTCAGCCTTTTGATTGAAGGTGTTGAGGTAGAATTCGACTTCTGGGGTGTCATTGTACAGCACGACACCAACCCTCACCTTCTTGGGGTCCACATCCAAAGAATCAATGGTCCGGCGGATGAAACTTCGTATCTGCTGGAAGTTTTGGTTCCCTATGCTGCTGGACTCATCCACTAAAAATACGATATCAGCCAGTGTGGCACTCCTGCATGCTGCAAAATAAAAAGGAAAATACTGTTTAATGCCTTCTAACCATCAGAGTGTGAGACACTAACGTTAAAATATTACATTTAATGGTTCATGACTATGACAATTAGTGTAACATCTGCATATAACAATTGCTCCTGGGATCATCTAAGAGTGTTTAAGTGGTCCTTATACATTGTACAGATTTTTTTAATATGGGAAACATATGGGATTAAAAGTCGCTAATATAGCCAGGAAGTGTTCAATTCAAGTTAAATGTACTGCTGTCCATGATTCATATATTACAATACTGGTCATGAACAAATCACACTAAATAAAAGTAATGTTTTGTAATGTAATGTAATGAATGTAACACTGTGCAGTAAAAAAAACAGCTTATAAACTGTTTAGGTTGTCCCATGCTTTGCCTGCATAGCTTCCTGGTTGCAGGAATTAGAGGAGAACCTAGACTAAAGATACAGTGATTGGAAGACATTTAGGAGGTCACAGGGAATAAGTCTTTGGGAACTCTTATCTCCCAGCAAACTTTACAAGCTACAGCAACACTCTAGACTCCTCTTTACTTGTGGTGAATGAGGGGAAGGGCGGGGTTGCTGCTGTCTACCATGAAATATGGATTCATTTATGATATAATTAAGAGAGAATGCTGAAGAACAGGCAAAAAATTGTCTAGATTGAAACAAAACAAAACTGAAAGAAACCTTACCTGCTGGTGCTCTGGATAAACCCTGCAAGGCCTGTCTTGATTGAATGAGTCCAGTCACCTCTTGAGAAACCTGGCCTAAACCTTGTAATGAATTCAGCTGATAAACATGTGGCATAGTGGCTATTATTTCCAGTTCAGATCTGACAGAATTCATAAGGCCAACAGAAATTACCTTCACACCTTCTCCCTTGATTGTTTTAGAAGCTTTTCGGACACTGTCCTCTGACTTGGAAGAAGTAATTACAACAGCAATCTGGGTGTATCCCTGACTGATACGACTCCCTGCAGACTTGTTAAAAAAGTTGAGGCGCAGATAATCAAGAGCTTGTCCTGTTCTGTGTGCCCCCCCTCGAAACGTGAAGTGGTTTTGAATGTGATTTAACACTTGCGCCTTTGTTTTGTAAGTGTTCAGCAAGAATTCAGTCTTCGTATCCCCACTAAACTGAGCAAGGCCAATTCTATGTTGACTGATCCCGATCTTAAGTTTGTTAATAATCCTAAGGATAAAAAGCTTAATCTGTTGAAAGTTTGAAGCTCCCATATTTGTTGAACCATCGACCAGAAAAACAACATCAGCAAAGCGTGGAAAAATTCCTAAAAAGAAAAAAGAAATAATGTTTTCTCATCTCTTTAGAATACTATTCAATACCTTTAATGTTACTTACTTTTTTAAATAGTAGCAATACAATCTGCATGTAGATACCTTTTTTCAATTTGATTATCTAAAACATTTATAAAATGTGTTTTAAAGCAAGATTAATTAAGGAACATATGTGTGGCACAGGAAGTAAAATGGTACCAGGAAGGTCAGCTAAAGCGTATCAAACCTTGTGACAGAAATATAATGAGTTCTGGTTGTAAATCTCCCTCCCGACCTGTGAGAGCGCTAAGTAGCGAAAGGGAAAGGCTTTGGACAGGTTGGCCTGACAGTTCATTTCCTGGGTCGGGAAGACAGTCAGCCTAGAAGAAGGCAAGGCTCCGTTGCAGGAACGTATTGACCCGGAAGGTAAACGAGGTAGCAACTGCAGGCAATACAGTCAGCTGCAATAGTTTACCAAGGGGTCATGCATAATCGCATAAAGGGGCCGGAGAATTGTAAATTTTTTCCTTTGTTTTGGTTTTGAAATAGACCCGGAAGGACCCGTGCACTGTGTATTGAGAATCGTGAGTATTTTCTTTGTTTTGTCTTGTCTATAATTGTTACTTGTGTGTTTATAGACTGTTAACATGTTCCGGTTGCTGTCGCTAAGATCCAGCACTGAACCCGGAACAGCACTGCACTATTTGTCACTCTTTAAACTGTATCACCCACCACGAGCACTACAGCACGCACCCAGGACTGGTGACCATGGTTGTATATTGTGGGAGAGATACTGTGTTTATTGTTTAGGGCTGCAATCCCTGTTACTGTTCTCCGTGTTTTACACATCGCTGTGTATAACCAGAGTTTATTATTATTTGGTCACCAGACCTGGATTATAAACAAACATTAAACGACCATTTTCCATACCGAATTAAATCTCTGTCTGTTTATTCCTGCACTGCATCACCTCTGCACCTGTTCATAATCAGCAACCACTTTGCCACAAACCTATGAAGTGGTTCTTGAAAATATGCATCTTAGCAGACCAGTGATAATTATGTTACTGCTAATAAAGTCAAACAAGCCAATGTTATTACACCTGTAATGCTGACCTTCCAGATACCAGTATCTGTAAATACAACACATACTTACCCAGCATCTGAGTTTGCACTGTGGAGCAGACAGTTTGCAGAAGTCTTGCAGATAGCTCATTGAGGGCATCAAAGTTCTCAATATTATACAGAAACTTTGCAGTGGGCTTGTTTGCGATATCCTTCAGCTCTTCATACCCTGCTGTGTTGATCCCAATTACGTAGACACTGATGTCTTTCTTCCTGAGCTCTCCTGAAGGCACACGGACCTCGTCTGTGGACTCCCCGTCGGTCAAGACAATGGCAATCTGTGGAACGCCTTCCTGGGCCCTGCTTCCCGCGTCTTCAGTGAAATACACATCTCTGATGAACTCAAGTGCCTTCCCAGTGTATGTGCCACCTTGTCTGTGCTGCAGGTTTTCAATATGCTCCAGGACAGCTTTTTTGTTGGCGTACTTGGTCAGTAAAAACTCTTGGTTTGCTGTGTCGCTGTACTGTGCCAATCCCACTCTGACTTTCTCTCTGCCGATATCCAGGCTCTCCACAAAGGTGTAAAGGAAGTTCTTCACCTTTTGGAAGTTGGTGTCGCCGATGCTCGTTGACCCATCCACAAGGAATACTATATCGGCAACAGAGGCCTTCCTGCATACTTTAAAGACATCATACAGCAGTCATTAATAAGTTTTAAACATTGATTTAAATGCACATGAAAATTCATATAAATCATCTAAATTAAAATGCAAAATTATAGGAATAATAGGCATTCACAAAGCTGTTTTAAGACATGTTTGGTAAAGTGTTTTTAAAAGCCATTAATTAAATCAAATTGGCAATGCATGAAAGCTTTTTAAACCTTTTCAGTGAAAGTTGAAAAAGGGTAGTTAATAAAAAAAACAATCCTTAGTTTTGTGAATGTTTTGTGTTTTTGTGTAAAACCCTTATTTACTAACCACCTTATTAAAATCACCAAATGTATAGAAAGAGGTTCAGTGATAGATAGTATGCTTATTTATTAAAGATCTGCCGTTGCTCAGATCATTAAAGAAATTCCACGTCCAAAGGTAGTTTTACATCGAAAATAAGAATTCATGGTTACCTTGAGGGACCTGAACAACCTGCCTGGTTGCCTCCTCCACTTTGGTACACAGACGTTGAAGGATATTCTGGGAGATACCCGTCAGTGCAGCAAAGTCAGCCACGTTATACACAAACTGGTTATCGGGGTCACTGGCTATCTCATTAAGCTCAGTCAGCACAGCGTCCTTAATACCGATGGCGTAAAGAGTGATGCCACTGTCCTTGACCGCATCAGCCGCCTCTTTGACATTATCCTGGGACTGTCCGTCTGTTATGATCACAGCCACTTGGGGAACCCCCTGCCTGGCTCTGCTCCCGGCAGCTTCGGTAAAGTGATTCTTCAACATGAAGTCAAGCCCCAGGCCGATTCGCTTGCCACCTCCTTTGTAGGGCAGTGTCTTTATGTACTGCAGGATGTGTTCCTTCTTATGGTAAGTGTTTAGGACGAATTCTGTGCGGGGAGTCCCACTATACTGAATGAGTCCGATCCGCACTTTTTCTTCTCCCACGTCAAGTGTGTTTATCAGTGTGTATAGGAATTCCTGGACCTGCTTAAAGTTTTCTGTTCCAATGCTCAAGGACCCATCCACCAGGAAAACAATGTCTGCTATAGCCTCCTGTGTGCACACTTGAAATGAGATGGGTTATCTTAATTAAACATTCTTTTTACCTGTATATATTTTTTATGACAAACATTGCTGTGTTTATGTTGATTTATATTACAAATATAGGAAACTAGCATTTTTGTTTTTGTCAAGGTTTAAATACACAGGCTGGCATAAAATCGCTTGGTGTATCGCCACACTTTCTGTGTCTTACTTACCTAGCCAACATAGAGTTCTGAATTGGAATGAGTAATAAAATCTGCATGAGTGAATGTATTGTTCTTGTTCTTTATTATTTTAGAACCCCAGTGGTCTCAATATAGTTCTCAGAATGATGTCTAACCTCAAAGTACATCTACTACACCAGAGAATAACTAGTAAGCTTTCTTACATTCACAAGGCAGAGTGTTGCAGCAGGGCAGGTTAATGGTATCAGATGTATTTAGAGGTTAAAAATGATTTGCTATCAACATCTGACGGCTGGAACAAATAATGATACAAATTGAATCTAAATTATATATATATATATATTTCATGCCAATGTTAAAGTTGCTCTTTAATACTTAATATGATACTGTTACCATGTATCTGTAAATATTATGAAGCCAACTTTAAGCATATGTCAGTTTTTATTGGAAAATAATACTGTACCAGTTTTCTGAGCACCACTCAAATAAAGACATGATGTAAGAAAGATAACAGCCAGAAACCCTTTCACCAGCTCCATGTTGAAAACAGTCTGAAAAACAGTATTCCTAGAAACAAAACATAGGAGAAACACAGCATTAGTCAATTACTTTAATCTGAATGAGATTTCCTTACTCTGGTGATTAAACATTCTCCTTCAGTGGTGCACATCACTTCAGTTCCTTAGAATGCACAGGACTAGAAGTTTATTTGTGTAACTAGATGTCTGATGCTTTACATGTAATTATCCCGGCTGCTGCTTCCCAGGTGCTGACTCACACAATATCCTCATGTCATGTCACACCTGTACTACAGTTATTATGCTGGTAACTGATCAAAGGCAGATTTGTGGATTTTACAGACAACATACAGTATATCTATGAGGTACTACATGACCTGAGTCCCAGCTTGGAGGAAATTACTAAGAACCGAACAAGTAATACCCTCTTATAGTTCATAAATCTCCTTATAGACCTATGACGGGGTACTCTCCGTCCCCATGTGTATTTTATGTTTTGTGTTATTTTGTATTTGTTGTATTATTATGTATGGTTTAGTGCATAAAAACACAATGTATTGTTATTACTGATTACAGCCTGGATGGGGTTAAAATGCCCCAACCAAATAAAATCGTGAGAATGTGTGGCCAACAGCGGGTGCTTTTGACAAACTGGCTGTTGACCACGCATATGAGAAACCCTGTGCCTAATGTGGACGGGGGATAAACTAGGTAATTAATAGCCAGTTAATCTCTCAGCCACGATACTTGTTTTTGTTTCGTGTCTGTTGTGTCTGTATTTTGGCCACTGTGTTAGACACTGGGTTAGACAGTGCTTGTGCGTCCCTCATATGCTGCCGTTCCTTCTCCGTCGCGATGGCTCTGGTATACATTATCCCATACGTAATGTCATTGTTGGTTGTCTTCGAATTGAAAGGGAACGTTAGGTTACTTACGTAACCTTGGTTCCCAGAAAGAAGACGACTATAACTCGAGGTCGCATAGATCACCCTCACAGGTTCAACGGAAAAAGAGAAATGGCTTTTAATGCTCCATCAACTGTAAACACATTTGTATACCTTTGTCTATAAATTACTTTTAAAACTTCTAGCGAACATCTTTGTATTTTGCATATTTTATATTTTATATTAAAATATTTATCCCAGCACCACTTTAAATGTAATATCTCAGCCTCCTACCACAACTTATTTACAGCGTGTCATCTCAAGCAGCTGTACACGTACAGGAAGAGGAAACAGAGTGGATACCAGTTCAGCTGAGAGACCAGCTAGAAAAACAACCAGAACAGTAACCATAGGTTCTGGGCTTAATCTCACATTTCATACACTTTGTTTTCATTAAAACAACTTCTTAACTTATTAAAAGCAATTGTGCAGTTCCCAAATAGTGTATAAAAAAAGCTTTAACACTTTTTATTTCACACATCCATGTAGTATTAGTAAACAGTTGTTTGATCAGATATTTGGTGTTTTTCATATTTATTATTTAACACTGTAATGAACCAGGTTTTGTATTTCAGTGTGCTGTTTCTACAACTATAGTATACATCGTTTTTCCATATACATACAGTTAAAAATGTGGCTTTTCGCTTAATAACAACTTTTGGTTAATAACAACTTTTTGCTGGGGACCGAGAGGTTGCTAATAAGCAGCATCTACTGTACATTTAATAAGTTAAGTTGTTCATAGTCAAATTTGAATATATAAATAACACATCCACACACACCAAACATATTTATGGCAACTATTTGGACATTTTTCTTAATTACTCCGTTCCTGTCCCAAAACCATCCCCCACCAGGTAAAATAGTTAGCTTTAGAGTTAGCTTGAAACAATGCCATTTGCTGTACAGCTAGGGTGCTGGTTCTTCCGGGGATTTTTACAAATGAAGTTGACGCATTGCGCCAGCTGCAGTAAAGGGGAAGTTTTCCACAGAACCCACTGTATTGTGTATACCAAACACAGCAAGAAATATGCTGAATATATCCGGCAATCAACAGTATTATTTTACTAGTTAGAAGGGAGACAATGCTATACTACTGATAGCTTTTAAAGCAAGTTTAATAAAAACAAGTTTAATCACAGTGCAAGGCAAAAATAGGGGAGCTGCTTTGGCGTCTGCACTTTTAAAATCAGAGGAATGGCATTACAATCCGCCCTACGACCCAAGCAACCGCTCTGCTTCTGTCTCCATCCTACAACCTTGCAACTCCTTAGTCAACTGGTAGAGCTGCCATGCTTTCTGCTTTTCTGTTTTTCTAATGCTGCTGCTTTTATTTCTAAACCTGTTTCTCTCACTCTTGGTATAGATACACTTTCTTTTTCTCCCATGATCATGTGCTTTCAGGACTATTTCTATAAATGGTATTGTAGTTCATCTGTTCAATTACATGCAAGCCAGAGAGAGTAGTACTTTTATTTCTGTGTGTGCTATTGAGAAACATGAACTTTTTTAATAACTCTCCTTTTAAACTCTGATTACTTTTCTTTTCTACTTTTAATTTGATATGCTCTGGTCATCTTGCCACAAGAGAGATAAGGAGTTTAGTTTTTTTTTTTGTTCTCAAAAAGAGACTAGCTCAGTAACTATGGCTACACTGATAAGCAAGCCTGCTGGAGGACTGAATTTGACATCTTAGAATTCCAGATACAGTGGCGGGGCTAAATTAGTGTGGTTATTGTGAGCAATGAGAGATATTGTTTTGCCAACAGAGAAAAAGAAATGCATCTGTGGCGGAGTGTCCCGCCCCTATGTATTTATTTATTATTATTTGTATTTGTTTGCGGCGCGGATAAAAGTGCCGCGTCTTTTGTTATTATTTATAATTTAAAAACCCTGTGAGGATGCGTAACTGATCAGCTACTGATTATTTAACTAGCTGACAGTCACGCATCCTTACCAAACACGTGCAGACTGTGGCCGAGGGGTAACAAGATAATTAACAGCTAGTTAACCCCTCGGCCAGAGTATAAGAACCTGCAGCTGTCCGTGCTGCAGGGTTGAGTGTAGAGTCTAGAGAGGAGAGTACGGGAGAACGGAGAGAGAGCGAGGAGAATATAAAAAGAACAATTGCTATATTTAAAAATATGCTTGTTTCTGTTTGTTTGGCCATCACGCCTTTTTGTTTTGTGTTTTGTTATTGTTTAAATCTTTTGTTTTTTTGGTTTGTTTATTTAATAAATCCAGCTGAGTGCCGTAGCATTCAGCTTCACCCGCCCATCCATTGTTTTGATTCAGTTACTTCCTGATCCGTGACGTCACCACACCTCACCACTGCAAGGCATCCTGTCACATATGGTGTCCTGCGTGGGACAAACAACGCCTCCAGGAGCCGGACCAGGACAGAAAAGTGAGTTTTTTTTTTGTTTGTTCATTTTTTTTTTTCAAATAAATAATGGGAAAAAGTAGCCGGAGGAGAAAGCAGCAGCAACAACAACAGCAGCAGGAAGCGCAGCAACAGCAGCACGGGGCGGGTCGCAAGTCCTGTGGGGTCCTTACCACACTGGATGTCTGCCTCACCTGCCTGAAGGGTGAGGAGTGGTGCTTTGCGGTTGGTGAGGTCGGGCACGTGGCACCCGACCAACCCCCTCCATGGCAGGAGAGGAAGGAGACTGGCGTCCAGCAAGGGTGAGAGAGGACCCGCATCCTCCGGCGGAAGAATCCTGTCTCCTCTGAGGGGATCTGGGACTGGCTGGCGGAACCTGAGAGGAATATCGTGGACGCCCTCCCTGCTGTGATCAACCTCCTGTGGGCGAGAGATGGGGAGCGCTGGGAGGCCTGGGAACAGAAACACCACCCAGCATCCCTCCCAGACATCGCAGCCATGATGCTCAACTACCTGGCTGCAGATATGGGAGGGGCCCTGCTGCTGTTTCCAGCGCCAGAAGGAGAGGAGCCATCGCTGCCATCTCCAGCGCCAGAGGTCGAGGAGCCGTCGCTGCCATCTCCAGTGCCAGAGGTCGAGGAGCCGTTGCTGCCGTCTCCAGCGCCAGAGGGAGAGGAGCCGTTGCTGCCGTCTCCAGCGACAGAGGGAGAGGAGCCGTTGCTGCCGTCTCCAGCACCAGAGGGAGAGGAGCCGTTGCTGCCATCTCCAACGCCAGAGGGTGAGGAGCCCTCGCCGCCGTCTCCAGCACTAGGAGCAGAGCAGCAGGAGCTGCCTCTGTCTCCACCACCGCCAGGAGCAGAGCAGCAGGAGCTGCCTCTGTCTCCACCACCGCCAGGAGCAGAGCAGCAGGAGCTGCCTCTGTCTCCACCACCGCCAGGAGCAGAGCAGCAGGAGCTGCTTCTGTCTCCACCATTGCTAGGAACAGAGCAGCAGGAGCTGCCTCTGTCTCCACCACCGCCAGGAGCAGAGCAGCAGGAGCTGCCTCTGTCTCCACCACCGCCAGGGGCAGAGCAGCAGGAGCTGCCTCTGCCTCCGCCACCTCCACCAGCAGAGGGTGAATACCTGCTGGTTCCGCCTTAACCGCAGTGGGAGGACTGCTTGCCGCGCCCAGCTCCACCAGCAGAGGGTGAATACCTGCTGGTTCCGCCTCAGCCGCCGTGGGAGGACTGCTTGCCCCTCCCACCTAGACAAGCAGAGGGTGAATACCTGCTGGTTCCATCTCCACCTCTACCAGCAGAGGGTGAATACCTGCTTCCACATCCACCGTCATGGGAAGGACTGCTCCTGCCCTGCCTCGCACCGCCCAAGGATGCCTGCCTCGCACCGCCCAAGGATGCCTGCCTCTCATCGCCTGGGGCTGCCTGTCGCTCCGCATCGCCTGGGGCTGCCTGTCGCGCCGCATCGTCCGTCGCCTCCCGAGGGTCCGCTGCTGCTGCCATCGCCTCCCGAGGGTCCTGTTTTGACTGGGGTCGCTACCAGTCCTGCCATGCGGCAGGAAATACCGTGGCTGGAACCCCATGAAGGGGAGCTGCCGGCCACGAAGGGGGGGGAGGGCGGTCAGGAGACCAGCTCCCCCAGCCACACTTTCGCGGCAGGAAATACTGTGGCTCGAGCCCCATGAAGGGCATCTGCCAGCCATGAAGAAGGGGGTCAGGAGACCAGCTCCCCCCGCAGCAATTTCACTGCAGGAGAAAGGGTGGCCGGAGCCCCACGGAGGGGAGTTGCCAGCCATGAAGAAGTAGGGGCAGGTCTGGAGACCACTCCCAAAATTTTTTTGGCCAGAGGAGCCGGCCTGTGCGCGTGCCATCGGAATTCTACGGCTGTTTGGGTGGGAGGAGGACATCCCACCGTGGCCGCCACCTTTGGCCCGTTGCTGCCCGTTCCTGGGCCGGGACTGCTAGCCAGGACTTTGGGGACTAAGGGGAGGTGGCGAAAAGGCCACGTGTGCTGCGCACAAGGGGGCATGTGTGGCGGAGTGTCCGCCCTATGTATTTATTTATTATTATTTGTATTTGTTTTGCGGAGCAGATAAAAGCGCTTCGTCTTTTGTTATTATTTATAATTTAAAACCCTGTGAGGATGCGTGACTGATCAGCTACTGATTATTTAACTAGCTGACAGTCACGCATCCTTACCAAACGCGTGCAGACTGTGGCCGAGGGGTAATAAGATAATTAACAGCTAGTTAACCCCTCGGCCAGAGTATAAGAACCTGCAGCTGTCCGTGCTGCAGGGTTGAGTGTAGAGTCTAGAGAGGCGAGTACGGGACAGCGGAGAGAGAGCGAGGAGAATATAAAAAGAACAATTGCTATATTTAAAAATATACTTGTTTCTGTTTGTTTGGCCATCGCGCCTTTTTGTTTTGTGTTTTGTTATTGTTTAAATCTTTTGTTTTTTTTGGTTTGTTTATTTAATAAATCCAGCTGAGTGCCGTAGCATTCCGCTTCACCTGCCCATCCATTGTTTTGATTCAGTTACTTCCTGGTCCGTGACGTCACCACACCTCACCACTGCAAGGCATCCTGTCACAGCATCCTATCTGTGATTGTGACAGAGTGAATGAGTCTGAATCAACAATCTCCCTCCCGACCTGTGAGGGCACTGTATAACAGGAACTGTGTGCCTCGTACTGAATGGTTGGGCAGTTCATTCCAGGGTCAAACAGAAGCCGGCCATTCAGGAAGGGGGGCGGAGTCACGGTACCAGGAGTCATTGCCCTAGTATGGGGAGCGAAGTGTCAGTCATTGGAGGAGACGTGATTGAACTAGCTGGTTATATGGTTAGCTATCAGAGGGGGCGGGGCTCAGGGTACTTTAGGGGGACGTGAAGCCGTAATCGGTTCCTTTATTATGGTTAATGCGAGGAAACAAGGAATGCGGGATCATGAGTGTTTCGAGTTTTGTTTGTTGGGCACTTGTCTAATTGTTACCATTTGGTCCTGTTAGACGGCTAAAACATCTGGGAGCTGTCGCTTGAGGCCAGCACGCAAACCCGGACTGTACAAAGCACCATTGGCAACATGCACCCCACTTGCACTGAGAGCACGCACTGTTTCGTCTACGTGTTAGTGTCTGTGTTAAATGTGTGCATTTTTAGTGTCATTTACGTTCGGGACTGTAACCCTCCTTTGAAGCATGATGCAATACACATTGTTGTGTAGAGCCTGTGCGTAATATTATTTAAGAGTTGTTGGCACGCAACCCAGCGAAAATAAAGCTGTTTGAATGTGAACTTATGTCTTATGTTTGTCTAACCCAGAGCACTGTATCACCCCTACACCCCAGCACTGCAAACCACACGTTCACAGTGATTGATAAAAGGGAAGCAGCGCTTTACGGTAGAGGTTTTGTGAGTTTCATAAACATTTCAGGTGAAACAAACCACTGTCCGAGGAGCTGTCTGACTTTTGTTACTGGCACAGAAAAAGGAATGCTGCTAACAGCACTGTGACACGATGGCTTGTGGTGATATCAGACCAGGAAGGAAATCACAACAGTACTGTGGTATGGAAGTGTTGATGCGCAAATTTATTGAACACCAACCCTGTGTGCGTGAAACACTCACTCTTTTATGCAGCTGTGCCGAGACTCGATTGCTAATCAATCATTAAATTGAATCTTGGCACAGTCTGCACGTGAACTAATTGTGCACCTCCCGTGCCTCCATACAAATACCCACTTTAATCTGCGCGTGAAGTGATTGTGCAATCCCTGTGCGTAAATACAAATATACATTTTAAATCACCTGTGTTACATAACCCACACTCCGTGCACCACTACATACATACATATAAACATAAAATACGCACAGGGCTTGGGCACCCCACCACAAACACCCATAGAGATAACAATCTTTAGAGCTACTTTCAGAGTACAGACACAGGCCTGAAGCTTTCTCTTCTCCTACAGATCCACTTTCGATTCTGCCATGAGGGTTGCGAACTGATATTTTATATCATGTTCACAGCAAGGGTGGGACCTAGTCTCTGAAAAAACCCAAGACAGAATTAAGCAGACATTTAAACAACTGAAGTTAATAACTGCATTTTATTATTATTATTATTATTATTTATTTCTTAGCAGACGCCCTTGTCCAGGGCGACTTACAGTCGTAAACAAAAATACATTTCAAGAATCACAGTACAAGTAATAATACAATTAACAGCAAGATAAATACAATGACTTTGGTTCTAGCAAGTACAAGTATGACAAAATACGATTCAGTACCGGAGCAGATAAGTGTCAGTGATAGTTACATCAGGATATAATTAAATACAAAATACTACAGATTAAATAACACTTGACAAATTACAGTACTCTAAAGTACAGAATTAAATGCAGTAAAATAGGGGGCAGATAAGAGCAAGTAAAGCGCATTTTAGGAAGAGTGTCCATATGGGAAAAAAGAGGAGTTCTACAGGTGCTGTCTGAAGAGGTGAGTCTTGAGGAGGCACCGGAAGGTGGTCAGGGACTGGGCAGTCCTGACATCTGCAAGAAGGTCATTCCACCACTGCGGGGCGAGGGTGGAGAAGGAGTGGGATCTGGAGGCAGGGGAGCGTAGAGGAGGTAGAGCCAGTCTTCTAGTGCAGGAGGAGCCGAGAGGTCGAGTGGGTGTGTAGGGAGAGATGAGGGTCTGGAGGTAGCCGGGTGCAGTCTGGTCAAGGCATCTGTAGGCTAGTACAAGAGTCTTGAACTGGATGCGAGTGGTGATCGGGAGCCAGTGGAGTGAGCGGAGCAGTGGAGTTGCATGGGAGAAGCGAGGCAGAGAGAACACCAGGCGAGCAGCGGAGTTCTGGATGAGCTGGAGCGGACAGGTGGCGGATGCAGGGAGGCCAGCCAGGAGGGAGTTGCAGTAGTCTAGGCGGGAGAGTACCAGGGCCTGGACCAGGAGCTGGGTGGCGTAGTTGGTGAGGAAGGGTCGGATTCTTCGTACGTTGCTCAGGAAGAATCGGCAAGTGCGTGCCAGAGTGGAGATGTGTTGGGAGTAAGAGAGGCAGGGGTCCAGGGTGACTCTGAGGTTCTTAGCTGAGGAGGAGGGATAGAGTGTGGTAGATTCCAGAGGAACGGAGATAGAGAGATCAGAGGAGGAGGAGGAGGAGGGAAAGAACAGGAGGTCAGATTTAGAGAGGTTGAGTTTGAGGTGATGTGAGTGCATCCAGGAGGAGATAGCAGACAGACAGGTAGAGATACGGGAGGGGATGGTGGAGTCAGAGGTGGGGAAGGAGAGGAAAATCTGAGCATCATCAGCATAGAAATGGTATGAGAAACCATAGGATGCGATGAGTGGGCCCAGGGAGCTGTTGTAGAGAGAGAACAGGAGAGGACCCAAGACTGACCCTTGGAGGACTCCTGTTGAGAGAGGGCGAGGTGTGGAGGTTGCTCCACGCCAGGTTACCTGGTAAGTGCGGTTGGAGAGGTAGGAGGAGAACCAGGCCAGAGAGAGAGGATAGTAGAATAGTAGAGTGATCGACAGTGTCAAAGGCAGCAGAGAGGTCGAGGAGAATTAGGACAGAGGAGAGAGAGGCAGCTCGGGCAGAGTTTAGTGAGTTGGTGACAGACAGGAGGGCGGTTTCAGTGGAGTGGGCAGAGCAGAAGCCAGATTGGAGAGGGTCGAGTAGAGAGTGGTTGGACAGGAAAGCAGAGAGCTGGCGGTGTACAGTCCACTCAAGGGTTTTGCAGAAGAAGGGTAGGAGGGAGACAGGACGGTAGCTCTGGAGGGAGGAGGGAGACAGGACGGTAGCTCTGGAGCTCTGCTTTGTGGAAAACTAAAAACTACTGAGTGTTCTATACGTGTAGTCCAGTGTTGCTGATAACGACTGCAGGTGATCTGAGCAAACTGCAAGGAGCAATGGACCTTCAAGGTCACACAGGAAGTTGCTGAGTTGGCTAGCTGTACATGATGGGGTGCAGACAGGTGGTGCAGCCGAACAGAGTTTGGAATAAAGCAACTAATATGGCAAGGAAGTTATTAACCAGCTTGTAGAGAAGGAAAATAAACTGGTTAGGGGACTTGCTACAGTGTAGTGCATAATTCTGTTCCTCATAGAATTCAGTGTCCCCTGCTCAATGTGCACATGTGTATCTTTTTCCAGTCACTACACTTGCTCTGCTATTTTGTCAAAGCAGGTTCACGGCGATTCAGCAGCTACTGCGGTAGCGTGCAGCGGCTGCAATTGATCAGCAGCTCCTGTGATAAACACACAGCGAACTCCCTAAACTTTCAATAATGCACCAAAAATACACAACATAACATAGAAAGAGTAAGTTGAAAAGCACTTAGATTGAAAGTTATCGCATTAAACCGGTCGCCGGCTTATTTGGAAAACCCTGATCATTTCTTTGTTTAGGAACATGTATTAAGCCAATAGTAATAATACAAAACGTCTATGTTTAGTTCTCCAATAATGAGGTCATTTAAGTGTTTTGTTATTTGTAACGCATACGTTAAATTGCATTGTTAACTCATCTGAACAGGATATGCTACTTACTGGTTGGAAATTGGTTTGTAGCCTATTCATTGCTTTTGGTGGAGAAAATGGCAGGCTTGTGTGGGCTGTACATCAAGCTATCTTGGAAGATGATCCTCCCAGAAGAGTGAGACACCCCTGCAGATTTGATCCTCTGGATTACTTTGATGATGTGATTCGTAGCAGGTATCCTCTTAACAGGAGCATACTTATTCACCCTTGCAGAGAACTAGAACATGAACTTAAAGTTACAAACTCACTGCATGATTACAATTTTGATGTGAGCGAGTTTTTGCAGGTAAAAAAATAAATAAATACAATGCACACTACATATTTTTCATCTACCAATAGAGGCAGCTCAAGTCATTTTAAAGTAAATTACATTTTATTACAAGTCCCCCAACACGTACGTGTGTTTACCAAATTACAGCTATGGCCACACATTTTGCATTACCCTATAGAATGAACTAATTTTGCTTCACAAAGTCGAATGAAACCTGCTGAATAATGTTACGTTACATATTGCATTACATACTGCTTTGTAGTTCCCTTTTAATTCAAAGACCACCAACAACAATACTTTTGGGATATGCCTGCCACAGGTTAGGTATTCACTGAGCATTTTATGTCAGAGTTGCCGATAGGCCCCTCCGGGGAGTGACGTCCACAGTCCCGCCTACCGAGGAATTAAATAGTCACTCTGTGGAGATCACATTCTGTTTTGCTTCTCACAATCAGGTAGGTAACATAGGTATAACTAACCTGTTAAGTTGTGTGATTGATTTTTTTGTAAAAGAGCTCTCACTTCGAGTTTTCTGCTAGTTCCACTGCAAATTATTGCTGGAAGTCAGCTTGCCACTTCCCAGAATCAAAAACTCAGCTTCTGAGAACTGAGCTGAAACGCTGTGCAACTGCGCTCCATTTAAAATAAATAAATAAATAAATAAATAAATTCTTTCAACAGCCTAAATTGCTCAATGACTGTAGTCTGCTTTCTAATCTACAGCATCTGTTGTCTGTGTTTTTTCCTCTGCTTTTTGCAGCTAAAAAAAACAAAAACGAAAAACAACAACAACAAAGAGAGAAAAGAGAGACACTTCCTCCACGGGGCCGCTCTGCCGCACCCATTGTCGAGTCGATGCCGCTGGGCTGACCTTGCCTGCCCACTCGGTGTGCGCGTCCTAAAAAAAATGTTTGTACTACTGTGTGTGAATGTGTGTGTTGTTTTTTGAATAAATAAATAAATAATACAACGTGTGCTTCCTCTTCTGGGTGTGATTGGCCCTCTGTAAAGTAGACTTACAAACATTGACCATGCTCCTCGGTGCTTGGACGCTCCCTGCATCGGTGTATTCCTTCTACCCCAGTGTGAACCTGCCATTAATACGGTTTGTAATTTGAGATTAGCGGGTGGGTCAAAGTTTTGATTTGGTCCAGGCCTTAGTCTCATTCGTGGATAAAGCTGGCAGATTCCTCGGACATTTCATTATATATTTCACTAGTGACTTGATAGGGCAGTTTGGATCATCTGGAAACTCATACATTCTCCCTCTGTAGTTGGATTTTAAAGTGTCCATGCAGTTGTTTTGATTTTTTTGTAGCTTCATTGAAACAGAGACTTGCAAACCTTAATAGTCTATCATCTGAATTAAAAAAGCTTTAAATCTTAAAATTAATATTTTAAAAAGTTAGGTGTGGTGGTAAGACAAATGGCAGTAACTAGTTTTACACATTGGATTAACACAAAAGTTGTATCATTGCATTGAACAAGACCTGTGCTTTTATTGAATATGTCAGTGTGGGGTAATATGATCATGTGACATTGTCACAGGTCAAAGGGCACACAGAGTCATGTTTTGTTTTTGGACTTTTTGAGTTCAAATGGCTGAAGAATGTGTTCCACCTGAGCTAGATGTTTAAGAAGGTTCATCATATTCCTCAGGTTATGTGTCAGGAAAACGTGATATGTAATATAAAAGAGGAGGCAAAAAAGCTTTCCATAGATGTACAACTTGCAAGGGTTTGAGACAATCAGAATTCTGCACCACAGCTGACATTGTCATGGAATGTTCGAAAAACCATACACATTTTTGTCAAAAGAGGACATTTTTGACACCCTGCCAAAACCGAATGGTAAGGTAGAGATCAAATCTTTTTGGTAAAAAACGGACACATAATCTGAGGAATATGATGAACCTTCTTAAACACTTCTAGCTCAGGTGCACTGTGTGTGCACTGGTTTGGTTGCTGGTAAACGGCATAGTTTAGTTAGCGCTCCGTTCAGGAGTTAGGCTTTTGTTTTGGTTTTTGTTTATCATTTATTGTAAATAAAAGTGCACAAAGTGCTAAACCTGTAGTTCTTGTGTCTGGGTCAAATATTTAACAGGGCGCAAACGAACCTTGAGCCGTAAGGCTTTGTCACATAATGTATATATATATATATAGGTAGGGGATTCAATATTATCACCTAGTTAGGACTCATTAGCCTCAATTGACCCACACCTGTAGCCTATAATGGCCTACTTCCTGAACAATCATATTCCCATTAAAAAGAGTGCTTCTGCAGTCAGTCGGGTCTGTCTTCCGACATGAGAACCTCGCCTGGGATTATCTACACCCGAGATTGCGATACTCACTGGGATCTAAAACCCAAGCTGCTGGTCCTGCTTATGCACCTGCAGGGCTGGAGCCTGCGAACACAACCCGCTACGGGCTTAGATTTCCGCCGAAAAGTTGTGGATGGGCTCTGCTTGTTTTCCCCCAGGACTACGGGTTTTAAACTAACCTTGCCTACGGGACATTCTGTGGTTGCTATCGGCCTGGTAGAGAACGTGTCTGAAAAGCTTCTTACTTACTGGCTGGACGTTATTGACGGTCCAGTTTGTTAGCACCGTCTTTTGTTTTTTTGAATAAATTCTTTCTGAACTGTTTATTTTCTTTTTAAGATCCCATCCTGATTAAAATTACGTGACCCCGGTCTCTTTTTACTACCCGAGTATCGATTATTAATTTGACAATTGAAAGAAAATGTAGAAAATAAGACAATGCAGTTGTAAGCGTGGGACTCGGCCGGAGTACAAGCTTTATTAAGCCTTTTCTTAACTGACAGGATATCAAGTTTTTACAGAAAACAATAACACAGAGAGCAGCAAGTACATCTCAATAATATAAACTGCGACTATTGTTTTTCTCAGGAACTAAATTGTAAAGAAAATAATAAAACAATATTTTGTTGGGTTTATGTAAGTGATAAATGTGATCCATTGAACCATGTGGCTTCCAATACAGAATGCTATCGACAGTTTTTGCGCAGTGTGGCAGTCTGGCTCGCAGTGGTGACGTCACGGACCAGGAAGTACAGAAACCAAAACAATGGATGGGCGGGTGAAGCTGAGTGCAACGGCACTCAGCGTATTTATTAATAGACAAAACAAAAAATAAAAGATTTAAACAAACCACAAAACAAAAAGGTGCGTTGGTCAAACAAGTAAACAGCAACAAGTATATTTTTTAAATATAGCAATTGTTCTTTTTCCTCGCTCTTTCTCTCCACTCTCCCGTACTCTCCTCTCTATACTCAACAACCAACCTGGACAGCTGCTGGTTCTTATACTCTGGCCGAGAGGTTAACTAGTTGTTAATTATCTTATTACCCCTCGGCCACAGTCTGCACGCGTTTGGTAAGGATGCATGACTGTCAGCTAGTTACATAATCAGTAGCTGATCAGTCATGCATCCTCACGGGGTTTTTAAATATAAATATAAAAAACAATAACAAAAGACGCGGCACTTTTATCCGCACCGCAAACAAATACAAATAATAATAAATAGGGGCGGGACACTCCGCCACACGCAGATATAGTTCCTTTCCAAAAAGATCAAATAAGTAGCCTTTATTTAAAAATCACCACACACCCACACACATGCGCACCCATGTGCCTCTGCATACATCCTCCCCCTACTCTGTCACATATATACATACCGATGTGTGTGTAACCAGGGACGGGTTTGTTTACTCTTCAGGAATTAGTTCAGGGATTGTAGATCCCACACGAGTATAGCGAGGTGTACACGCCGTAGCCACAGAAACTTTTCACTTGTAGTTTTGAACAATGTTTTATTTGGGCTTTTTAAACAATTATTTTATTCATTTTCCAATTTTACTCCCAATTTTGGAATGTCCAATTATTATTCAACCTGGCTTACCCCTGCAACCCCCAAACTAACTTGGAAGAGACGAAGACGAGCACTTGTATCCTCCGAAACGAGTGCCGTCAGCCGTCCGCTTTTTTTTACTCTGCAAGCCCGCCATGCAGCCATATCCAGAACTTACAGCATCAGAGGACCATGCAGTTCTGAATTGCATACAGGCCAGCCTGCAGGTGCCCGGCCAGTCACAGGGGTCGCTGGTGTGCGGTGAGCCAAGGACTCCCCAGCCAACCTAACCCTACCCCGCCCGGGCAGTGCTTGGCCAATTGTCACTTCCACACACCCTGGGTGTGAAAGCGACAACATGGGAGAAGTACAGTCGTGGAAAAGTACAGAGCAGTTAGAAGCAGTAAGGAGAAATGACATCTTTAATCTTTAATTGCTTTAATCAGAAAACACCGCAGCTTAAAGTCTAACAGCTGCGTGTCTTTTTCTGATAACAAGCTGAAACTCAGAGCAGCTGATTCAAATTCGCTGCCGTTCTGAGACACAGAGGAGGGGCGGAGCCAGCAGCACAACAGAACACAACAAAGTGAGGCAGTTCTTCCAGCGACAGTGTGGGAGAAGTACAGTCGTGGAAAAGTACAGGGCAGTAGAAGCAGTTTGAAAGCACGTTGACAGATGCAGAAGCTCAACTAAACTTCCAAAAAAAAATTAAAAAATGACATGATCTTCAAGCCAGTAATCTGTGACACCTGCATGATGTGGGGAATCCGAGAAAACCCAGCAGAGCTAAACCAAGTGTGTGTAAAGTGCCGCACGATCCAGGACTTACTTATACTAGTAAGTATGCTAGAAATGGAGCTGCAGGAAATGAAACAGCAACAGGAGCTTGAGGAGCTGGCACACCCACAGTTCATGCAATTCATGGAAGTCAGCACCCCTAGCAGATGGAAAGCCAACAGGGAGATGGAAGAGGGTCAAAACAGCTGGGTTCAGGTTGGCAGAAACAGGGAAAAAACACAACCACCAGAAATCATAACATCCAACAAATTTCAGCCACTTCAAAATTTAGATGATCAAAACCAACATCAAGAGAACAAAAGGAACAACATCCTATAAACATTGCTGAAGGGAGGTCATGATTGTTGGGGACTCCATGTTGAGAAACACAGCAAGTTCAGTTCGCAGTTTGGACCCCCGTACTACAACAGTGTGCTGCCTTCCAGGAGCCTCTGTTAAGCACATCACTGAGAACGTGTACAGAGACTCCAAGAACGAACAGGAGATGACCCGGTAGTAGTCGTCCACATTGGTACAAACAACATTGGAAAAGACAGGCCAAGATCACTGCAAAACAAATTCAGAGAGCTAGGAAGGAAATTAAAACACAAGACCAAATCTGTGGTATTTTCAGGGATACTGCCGGCACCTTGCAAAGGACCATATAGACAGCTGGAAATACAAAATCAAAATGCATGGCTGAAATCGTGGTGCACACAGGAAGGCTTCATCTTTCTTGAACACTGGAGCACATTCTACAACAAGGACTATCTATATAGACAGGACGGACTGCACTTAAACAAAAACGGAACCAATCTACTAGGAGAAAGGATCCTTGAGGAGGTTCAGAAGCATTTAAACTAGAAAAGAAGGGGGGAGAAAACAAAAAAACAGAAGGGAGACCACATCAAAACAAGGGCAACAACTCAGGTAAGACAACTATTAAATGTATTTATCTAAATGCTAGAAGCCTCACAAACAATATGTTAGAACTTGAAGCTACTGCACTAACAAGTATCTACGATGTGATAGGTGTTACAGAAACTTGGTTGTCTGAGAGTGATGGAGACGAATATAAGTGGGTACACACTGTATAGGAAAGACAGGGAGGACAGAAAAGGCAGAGGGGTAGCACTATACATAAGAAATAGTCTTGAAGCCCAGGTGTTAAATCTGGACGAAGAAAACAACGCCAAATCAATATGGGTCAGAATAATAGACAAAAATTCAAAGGGCATAATAATAGGAGCATGCTATAGACTGCCAAATTCAGATGCCGAGCAAAATAATCTGTTATACAATGATATTAGAAATGTGTGTAGCAAGAGAAGCCATACTAATGGGGGATTTCAACTTCCCCCATATAAAATGGGAAAACCCGGTGGGGAGCACGACGGACGAAATTGAAATGGTGGAAATGACAAATGACTGCTTCCTAACACAATTTGTCAAGGCACCGACTAGAGGGGAGGCATGCCTTGATTTAGTCTTTTCAAATAACGAAGACAGAATAACTAAAACAGAGGTCAGAGAGCCATTGGCAAACTCAGACCACAAAATTGTCTCATTTGAAGTGATTTTAAAACCCCAAAAGTAATGATAAAAGCAAAGGTTTACAATTTTAGAAAAGCAAACTATGAAGGCATGAAACAGAGACTAACAGAAATAGATTGGAGTAAAATAGAGAAAACATCCACAGAAAAAGGATGGATGTTTTTTAAAAATGTAGTACTAGAGGCACAATACAATTACATCCCAGGCACAGCAGTGTGGAGTAGTGGTTAGGGCTCTGGACTCTTGACCGGAGGGTCGTGGGTTCAATCCCAGGTGGGGGACACTGCTGCTGTACCCTTGAGCAAGGTACTTTACCTAGATTGCTCCAGTAAAAACAACTGTATAAATGGGTACTTGTATGTAAAATATAATGTAATTGTATGTAAAAATAATGTGATATCTTGTAACAATTGTAAGTCGCCCTGTATAAGGGAGTCTGCTAAGAAATAAATAATAATGATCCCAAAAGTAGACAAAACTAAAACAAAATGGTTTAATAGATCAATTAAAAAAACATTCAGTGAAAGAAGGCACTTTACAGAGCATTTAAAAGGGACCAAAAAACACAGAAAAAGTACCTGGAACTGCAAACATATGTCAAAAAGGAAGTTAGAAAGGCCAAGAGAGATATAGAAATGAACATTGCTAAGGGGGCTAAAACACAAATGGCAAAATCATAGACATAGAAGAAAAAATAGCAAATATATTAAATGATTACTTTTCACAGGTTTTTACACATGTCGACCTGTTCCTATCCAGTTTTAAATAACGTTAGCATAACAGAGGCAGAAGTGTTAAAGGGACTAGGAGCTCTTAAAATAAACAAATCCCCTGGGCCAGATGAGATCCTCCCAATAGTACTCAAGGAAATGAAAGAAGTTATTTACAAACCGCTAACCAAGATCATGCACAGTCTCTTGACACAGGTGTTGTACCGACAGACTGGAAAATTGCAAACGTAATACCGATCCACAAAAAGGGAGACAAAACCAAACCAGGTAACTACAAACCAATAAGCTTGACTTCTATTATATGTAAACTTATGGAAACTATAATAAGATCCAAAATGGAAAATTACCTATATAGTAACAGTATCCTGGTAGACAGTCAGCATGGTTTTAGGAAAGGGAGATCGTGTCTAACTAACCTGCTTGATTTTTTTGAGGATGCAACATCGACATGGATAATTGCAAAGCATATGACATGGTTTATTTAGATTTCCAGAAAGCTTTTGACAAAGTCCCGCATAAAAGATTAATTCTCAAACTGAACGCAGTAGGGATTCAAGGAAATGCATGCACATGGATTAGGGAATGGTTAACATGTAGAAAACAGAAAGTACCGATTAGAGGAGAAACCTCAAAATGGAGGGAGGTAACCAGTGGTGTACCACAGGGATCAGTATTAGGTCCTCTGCTATTCCTAATCTACATTAATGATTTAGATTCTGGTATAGTAAGCAAACTGGTTAAATTTGCAGAGGACACAAAAATAGGAGGAGTGGCAAGCACTGCTGTAGCAGCAAAGATCATTCAAAATGATCTTGACAGCATTCAGAACTGGGCAGACACATGGCAAATGACATTTAATAGAGAAAAGTGTAAGGTACTGCATGCAGGCAATAAAAATGTGCATTATAAATATCATAAGGGAGATACTGAAATTGAAGAAGGAGTCTATAAAAAAGACCTAGGAGTTTATGTTGACTCAGAAATGTCTTCATCTAGACAATGTGGGGAAGCTATAAAAAAAGGCCAACAAGATGCTCAGATATATTGTGAGAAGTGTTGAATTTAAATCAATAGAAGTAATGTTAAAACTTTATAATGCATTAGTAAGACCTCATCTAGAATATTGTGTTCAGCTCTGGTCACCTCATTACAAAAAGGATATTGTTGCTCTAGAAAGAATGCAAAGAAGAGCGACCAGAATTATCCCGGTTTTCAAAGGCATGGCGTATGCAGACAGGCTCAAAGAACAAAGAAGACTACGCAGTGATCTGATTCAAGCATTCAAAATTCTAAAAGGTATTGATAATGTCGACCTGAAAAAGAAACAAGGACCAGGGGTCAGAAATGGAGATTAGATAAAGTGGCATTCAGAACAGAAAATAGGAGGCATTTTTTTACAGAATTGTGAAGGTCTGGAACCAACTCCCGAGTAATGTTGTTGAAGCTGACACCCTGGGATCCTTCAAGAAGCTGCTTGATGAGATTCTGGGATCAATAAGCTACTAACAACCAAACGAGCAAGATGGGCTGAATGGCTTCATCTCATTTGTAAACTTTCTTATGTTGTTATGTAACCCCCGTCCATGGTCGGCAGTGGCTTAGCTTGGATTAGAAACGTCAATCTCCAAGCTATAGGGCGCATCCTGCACTCCGGGCAGAGTGCCTTTATGTTTTTGTTAACAAATTAACAAAAACATTACCTTAACAAAACTTTACTGAAATATTTTGTGACTCGAACCCAAAAGCTTATTAATAAAGTCAACTTATAATGTGTACCATTGGGAGAAATCAATTCAGCCAGGGCATATTCATAAGTTTAAAAAGCTTTACAGAAAAATAGCTGATAATAAAGGTGTAAGGCCTCACATGATTGTCATATTTATAAGCATATGTAGAACAGCTGCTTGCAAACCGGTGACCAAGCACACCACAAGTGAGCATCTTAGCCCTCATGCAAAAGAATAATAAAGCATCCAAGGAGGCATAGAAAATGAATTATGAATTTGGCCATTCTAAAACATTGCAACGAAGTACATTTACCCACATTATAAGGTCTGATCTTCTAATATACTGCCAACTAAAACTTATAAACACACTGCTATCTTTAAAATGGATTTTAAAGGGCATCCATAAATCGCCTCCTTATACAGAGTTAAACAGTGCTTGTATTTTGGCTATCTGCTGCTGTTGGCTAATTAAAATAGAACCCTATATAATACTGTGACAGGGATGCTGAGTGGTGACGTCAGGCCAGAATGCATGAAGGAAACACACAGGCAGTACTGCAGTGCAAAAGACGCGGTGTGTGCCATTTATTTAAAGAATAACAAAATTAAAAGGTTTAACCAAAAAAAAACACTCACGAAGTGAAATTAAAAGTTCAAACCAAAACAAATCACAAACACAAAACAACCATTACAGGTCAGGCTGGGCAAACGCTGTCACTGATCCTGTATATTTTTTCAATTTTCTTTTCTCCTTTCTCCTGTCTCCTGTCGCTCTCCCATGCCCTCCCCTGAACACCCACCCCAAACTGAGAGCGCTGCAGGTTTATATGCCGTGGCTGAGGGGTTTAACTAGCTTGTAATTATTCTATTACCCCTCGGCCACAATCTGCACGAGTTTATTAATTATGTGTGACTGCCGGCTAGTTTAACAACACACTAGCCGAAAGCCACACATTACCTAACTTTTAATGTGGATGGGGCTTCCCATCCATGCTGCAAAACAATACACATGTACAGGGTTCCTGGCCCTGTTACATATCCAACCCCTTGTGCAGCACACTTGGCTAATGGCTACCTCCCCTTAGTCCCAAAGTCCCGGAAGAGGGGAAGCAAAGTGTCTATGGGGGCGGCCATGGTGGGAGGTCCTTCACTTCTTCGTGGCTGGCAGCTCCCTCTTCTGGGGCTCCAGCCACACTCCATCTGGCAGCGAAAATGCTACGGGGGGAGCGGGTCTCCTGATCTCCCCCCCCTTCCTCCTGGCCAGCAGCTCCCCTTTATGGGGCTCCAGCCACACGATCTCCCGCAGTTAAACTGCTGTGGAGGGAGCTGGTCTCCTGACCCCCCCCCCTTCTTCGTGGCCGGCTGGCAACCCCAGGCGATGCAGAGCAGCAGGCAACCCCAGGTGATGCAGAGTCGCAGGCAACCCTGAGCGGAGCGAGGCAGGCATCCCCAGTCAGTGCAAGGCAGGCATCCCAGGGCAACAGCGAGAAGGCGACACGGGCGATGGCGGCAGTGGACCCTCGGGAGGCGACGTCGGCAGCGGACCCTCGGGAGGCTCCTGCTCCTGTCCTCCAGGTGGTGGTGGTAGAGGCAGAGGCACCTCCCTTTCTGGTGGCGAAGGCGGCAGGGGCTCCTCTCCTCCTGGCTGCAGCTGGGGGGGGGGGACCAGCAGACACTCTCCCTCTGCTGGTGGGGATGAGCGCAGCAGGCATTCCTCTGGTGGGAGGGGGCAGTTAGCTGGGAAATGACACCACTCCCCACAGATGCAGCAACAATATTGTACGCCCATGCTGTAGAGGATGGCTTCCCAGCCAACCTCCTCCTGTGGCTGTGGCTCTGGTTCCACCTCTTCTTCCTGAGGTGGGGAGTGGTAGTAGTCGGGCGACATGTGCCCGACCTTGCCAACTTCAAAGCACCACTCCTCCCCCCTCAAGTAGGTCATGCAGACGTCCACCTTACCAGATACAAGGTTGGGCTTGCGACCAGCCCCGCGCTGCTGTTGCTTCTGCCACTTTCTTCCTTCCCATTCTCCTCTTGACACACAAAAAATAATTACAAAATCTATATATACAGTGCCGTGAAAAAGAATTTGCCCCCTGTCTGATTTTCTGTATTTTTGCATATTTTTGACACTGAATGTTATCAAATCTTCAACCAAAACCTAATATTAGATAAAACGGACCCTGAGTGAACAAATAACACAAAAATGTGATACATCATTTATTTATTAAAGAAAGTTATGCAACACCCAATGTCCCAGTGTGAAAAAGTAATCGCCCCCTTAGACTCAATAACTGGTTACGCCACCTTTAGCAGCAATAACTGCAACCAAACACTTCCTGTAGTTATTGATTAGTCTCTCACAGCACCGTGGAGGAATTTTGGCCCACTCCTCCATGCAGAACTGCTTCAACTCAGTGACATTTGTGAGTTTTCGAGCATGAACTGCTCGTTTCAGGTCCTGCCACAACATCTCAATGGGGTTTAGGTCTGGACTTTGACTAGGCCATTCCAAAACTTTTCTTGTTCTTCAACCATTCTGATGTAGACTTGCTTGTGTGTTTCAGATCATTGTCTTGCTGCATGACCCAGCTGCGCTTCAGCTTCAGCTCACGGACGGATGGCCTGACATTCTCCTGTAGAATTCTCTGATACAGAGCAGAATTCATGGTTCCTTCAATGATGGCAAGGCGTCCAGGTCCTGATGCAGCAAAGCATCCCCAAACCATGACACTACCACCACCATGCTTGACCGTTGGTATGAGGTTCTTACTGTGGAATGCAGTGTTTGGTTTTCGCCAGACATAACGGGGCCCATGTCGGCCAAAAAGTTCCACTTTTGACTCATCTGTCCATAGAACACTATTCCAGAACTCTTGAGGATCATCCAGGTGCTTTTTGGCAAACTTGAGACGTGCATTCATGTTCTTCTTAGTGAGCAATGGTTTCCGCCTTGCTACTCTGCCATGAATCCCATTTTTGCCCAGTGTCTTTCTGATGGTGGAGTCAACACTGACCTTAGCCAAGACAAGAGAGGCCTGCAGATGCCTGGATGTTGTTCTAGGGTTCTTTGTGACTTCCTGGACAATTTTACACCTTGCTTTTGGAGAGATTTTGGCAGGACGGCCACTCCTGGGAAGATTCACTACTGTCCCAAACTTTATCCATTTGGACAATATGGCTCTGACTGTGGTTTGGTGGAGCCCCAGAGCCTTAGAAATGGCTTTGTAACCCTTTCCAGACTGACAGGCATCAACAACTTTTTTTCTGGAGGCCTTCTGGAATTTCTTTTGTTCGTGGCATGATGTGCCTCTAGAACCTGTGTGCTGACAACTTCACTCTGATGGTAAGGGCCAAAGTTAGTCAGATTTATATTGGGCAGGGCTGGCCCAAATCAGACCTGTTTGTTAACCAAAGTACTCAAACAGCTGACCCTAATTATACCCTTTAATTGGGTTGAGTTAACTAGTTAACATGTTTGATTACCTTGCACACCAAACAAATGAAAGAAGCACCAAACTTTGGTGTTATTTTTTCTCTCAGACTCCCTCTATATATTACTACAACTCACAAAAAAATCTGACCAAATACAATGTGAAAAATGTGCAAAAATGCAGAAAATTAGACAGGGGGCAAATACTTTTTCACAGCACTGTATATATATATATATATATAAGCACCTGCAGTACCTACTCTACCTAGGTGGCGCTGGTGATCCCACGATGAGCACCGCGTGTGACAGGGATGTCGAGTAAAAGGTTTAACAGGTAAAGTTTTAAAAATAGTAAAGGTTTAAAAATAAAAGGTTTAACAAAAAAAAAAAAAAACACGTGTTCTAGAAAAAAAAAAAATCGGTGCACAGAAATGTATACTTTTTGTAACTTTACAACTGTCAGATGTGCAAGACGTTGTTGAACAATATATGCTTTAGTAAATTACAGACATCTGGTTTGTAATATAAGTACTAGTGTTCTCTTCAGTGCATCAAAAGGACGACTGAATCAGACAATTGTGCAGGAGATTTGACTAAATACATTTAAAATACGCACTATTCAGAGACTCGGATTCTGAACGTACCATCAAAACTGGTATGCCCAGGCCCTGGTACTCTCCCACCTAGACTACTGCAACTCCCTCCTGGCTGGCCTCCCTGCGCCCGCCACCCGTCTGCTCCAGCTCATCCAGAACTCCGCTGCTCGAATGTTGTTCTCTCTGCCTCACTTCTCCCACGCAACTCCACTGCTCCGCTCACTCCACTGGCTTCCGATCACCTCTCACATCCAGTTCAAGACTCTTGTACTAGCCTACAGATGCTTTGACCAGACTGCACCCAGCTACTTCCAGACCCTCATCTCTCCCTACACCCCCATTCGACCTCTCCGCTCCTCCTGCACTAGAAGACTGGCTCTACCTCCTCTACACTCCCCTGCCTCCAGAGCCCGCTCCTTCTCCACCCTCGACCTCTCTGCTGCCTTTGACACTGTCGATCACTCTATTCTACTATCCTCTCTCGCTGACCTGGGAATCTCTGGCACTGCTCTGGCCTGGTTCCCCTCCTACCTCTACCTCTCCTACCTGAAAGCAATAAAAATACATGTTTACAATAACATGTGTTTCTTTCAAAGCTGCACAGTTCATACTGCACCTATATAATGACTATAGTGTAAGTGCACAATAGTTGTGCTTTAAGGAATTAATTTGTTTGCCACAATTACTTTTACATTTTCATGGATACTAAATCTGTTTTACAGGAAGTTGTAGCAAAGCAAGGGGTCCACAGAGTAATAAAAAACATTAAATCATAAACACAAAATAATTCTAGAGGACAAAAATGCATGCGATAGTAACAGGTATCATCTTTTGCGCTACTGTACCACTTTAATTATGCTCTTAACACTGCTTATTTCTGTGTGACTCAGGGAAGTTATCTGGTCCATTGTATAAACATGAAGGCAACCTACAGTCCATGTATTTACATCTGGTTATTCAGTGCAAATATGGACACAAAGAAGTCAGACGTTATTGATATCTTCTAATTCCAGAGCTCTACATAATCTACAAGGAAGTGCTTATGCTACCTTATTGATGATCAAACAAGCTAACTGAAAGTACAGGTAGAAAACACTTTAAAGTTTAATAACAAAAAGTAGAGTTATTGATTGTGACTTTTATGAAATGTAATTTTGTGTTTGTTTGTTTGTTTGTTTTTATGGCACATTGTGTTAACATTTTTGCAAAATGAATATTTTCCAGAAGTAAAACATTTAAATAATAGTACACTGCACGTTTTTTTTGTTTTGTTTTGTTTTAGTGCAATAAGGACTCACACCTCTATAGTTCATCGAGCAAATATATCGCAATGTGAACCAAATGTTTAAGTCTCAGACGTAATACAATTATCTAAAAATTAACGCTGCTTACCTGTTGAATCTGCTGAATATTCTTCGGGGTTTAATTTACTTGACACGTTCTTTTCGGGGTTTAATTTACTTGACACATTCTTTCTGGAACTGCCTGAAAGAAAGAATGTTACCGACATTTAACTGTCTGATGCTCTGTGTTCTTTATTTACAGTGCTCAGCAGTTCGTCTAAATTCTAGACCGAACAAAATACTTACCGGTAATTACCTTAACTGTATCGTCATATAATTTGCCTTTTTCAAATAGCACTTGCTTATAATAATATATTACCAGATATCTGTAGCATCTCTAGCAAAACAGTATTCCGTTTGAGAGTGCATGCTACAGTAAACCCAAACCTTAAATGTATTTTAGATTTTCGTATTTATTATTATTTTTCTGTTGTGTGTATTTGTGTAAAAATAATATTTCTATAAAAGCCCGTTTAGTGTCATATTAATGAGATACAATCAAAGAGAAAATAAGTAAAACCATTAAAAGTTGGTACCACAGACAACACTTTGGAATTTTACAAAGGAACTACTCCTAATAAGACTGTCAGTCTTCCTCAATTAATATATATATATATATATATATATATATATATATATATATATATATATATATATATATATATATATATATATATATATATATATATGCTTTATCAAGTTTATTGCTTTGCATAATGTATATACAATGTCGTTTATATATTACATTGTGTATTAACAAGGCTACCTGTGTAGCGTAAAACAAATGTAGCGACCAAATACTCACAGTCCTGGGTCTTAAAGTTTGGTGATCCTGCTGCTGAACAGGCTAGGCTTTCTTGCAAACTAATTTTTATCGTTTTAAATGTTCTTCCCTGAAGCCCCTCCCCATGTACCCACGCCCAAATCATGTTCTTCCCTGAAGCCCCTCCCATGTACCCACACCCAAATCATTTATCTGCAATCTTAAACATTCTTAAGCAACTACAAACAGTACATTTTTGATACTATACTTAATATTGAATATTGCCCCGTCATTTTAAATTATCTTTCAAAAATAACTTGTCGGTGGATTACTTCTAACCTTAAGCTTTCACTTTATTTATAAATAAACCCACATCAGACTCACCAGCTTGGTCTGCAAGTCTCATTTGAATTAGACTTTTTTTTTTTAAATCCTAAAGATTTTTTTTTAAATCTTTTTCTTTATAATATACTTTATTCTCTTTTTTATTTAATTTAAATCAAGGAATGAGGGATAGTCTGCAATAAAATATAAATCATATATTGTTCTTTCTTTAGGTAATGTAAATAAATAGGATACATGTCTCTTGGTTCCTTTTTGGTTTCTTTGTAGAAGTGACAATTCATTTGGTTACACACTCTCAAGACCCTTGCTCAGAAATAATTTCTCACAATGTGGTTTAGATGTTTTTTTTGTTTGTTTGTTTTTTATCACTGCTTTTTAAAAACCTCACAGACCACACAGTACAGAGGTTAATGTTGTCAAAAAGAAAGACAATAACTTTTTTTTTTTTTGTGGCACAGTGTTTCTTATTATTCCAAATATATATATATATATATATATATATATATATATATATATATATATATATATATATATATATATATATATATATATATATATTCAATGGAAAGATTCCACACATTCTAAATACTGTTGAGCTAGAGGGATCCCTGATATATGCCCTTTGAATCTTTGTAACAGCATCACAAAAACAAATGAAACAAAACAAACAAAAAAAAACTTTTTAGTAAGATGTCAATTGAGGAATGGCTAACTCAAAACATCCCGGAAAATACCAGCACCTTTGAAATGTCTACAGTCGCTGTAAGTAGTAGGGGAGACCGGGATTGGTTGTCACACGGGTTGGTTGTCACAGCGCTCATAACTATGACACCAGATGGTGCAGGCAGGTGATACTAACACTGAAATTTGTGTTTTATTGTCTGGAACTCAACCATCTTGTAATTTGAGGTCAATTCCATCTAACATAAAGGTTAGCACATATTTAATTTTTTTCATACCCAAAGTAAAAATGTATATCTTGTTATTTATGTTATAATTCTTAGTTGGTTTGAACTGATGGCCATGTTAATACAAAATGTTAATACAATAAAACAAAACCAGTAGGCTAGGTTCTCCCAATAGTACTGAGAATTAAATTGTCATGTAGTCAGGTTGGGGCAGGTTGTCAAGTAGTTTTGGGGGCAGGTTGTCACGGGTGATCGACAACCGTCTAAATATCATATTTGGAATAAAGTTACGCTGAAATAAAATTAAAACAATTAAACGAAAAAAATACGTGAAAAGTTATTCTTCAATATAACGAGGAACAGAACCTCGCATAATGTCACCAGATTGAGGGAAATAATAAAGAGTAAAAAGTGTGACAACCAAGGGGATGGGGAAAAAGCCGGGAACAAGACTGAACAGCCGAGAACGGTACTTTAATCAATCCAATTGCATTAAAAACAGCATAGAAAGTTACACACACGTGAGGAGAATATTTTAGCAATCAGAACAGATTAATAATGTGCTGTCATTAACCCGTTCCGGCTCAGAACCTTCTTTTTATCACCAAAATCGTCCCGGAACACTGGGTTCCGAGGGTGCAAAGACGACGAAAATTATACACACAATACAACTAAGCGAGAACAACATAATACTATTGAAAAAAACACCGAGCCGACCTTTCATTTCCCATTCTGTGCAACAAACAGCCGTATAAACAAAACCGCCCGGAACACTGGGTTCCGAAGTTGTACAGAGTATGAAAATGATACACACAATACAACTTAGTGGGAACAACATAACACTGCTGAAAAAAAACCCACCGAACCAACCTTTAACTGCCCATTCCGTTCAATAAACAGCTTGATTAATAACGCTATATATATATATATATATATATATATATATATATATATATATATATATATATATATATATATATATATGTGATACATAATACAGTGAGTAACATACTTACAAAAACTGTCCTAAGTGTTAACCGACCTTTAATTGCCCATTCCCTGCATGCAATGGGTTAATATGAATTGAACTACTGCAAATTCAAGAATGGGTATTCAGCTGAGGGGGATGTTCGTTGATTTTTACTGTCTATACACACTACACTTTTCAGCCTTGATAGAAACACTTGCAAAGAACTACAGATTAGTACTTAATGTAGGCTACTGGATCGGAACACTACATTTGCCTACAAATTCAGTGACGATAAAGAACATCATGTTATTGACCAGATCGTGTTTTTACTGATTAAGCACGAGAAGCAAATTTCAACTATGTGCTGTGCTCTTAGGTGAACAAAATTGAGCAAAAAATGTTCTATGTCTTAGATGTGGAACCTTTTATCTGGTGCTGTTTGAAACCGCTGGTAAGATGCTGTAGTTTTACTTCCTAATAATCAGTTTAATAGTTAAAGAGGTATGCTGAGAACTCTGTACTCATTTCTCCAAAATGTAATGACTTCTGTAAACTGCTGAATGTGCTTAGCATTGACAACCATTTAAGGTTGTGTTGATAAGTTTGTGGTACACTGGATGTTGTTGAATTATGAGAATATAGGGGTTAGAGAACATCAGCTTGCTCCTGGGTTCCCATGGGCTGCTTCTTGGTCATCACTAATAGATAGAGATAAGAATGGTGAGGTGCAATTCGTCCCCAACAATGTGCCCCTGCAATAATTGTCCCCCTTGAGAATTCGTCCCTATTACTAGATGTACATATTTTAAGAGTCATAATATAAGAAAAATGTGTGTGTATTTTAGAGTGAGATGCAAAAGCGGCAGTAGTAAATGTGTGATATTGAGATGGCAATGTAAAACGAGTGAGATGTAGGTCGTTTTGTTAAACTGTATCGCATTTTAACATGGTATCTGTTAGGCATGATGAGATTGGGTTTTCATTAGCCTGCAATGTAACATACAACCCCTGTGGGTACAAATGAGGCGGAGCATGTCAGATTTTGTTTTACAAGACGTCTCAAGCCAGTGTTTATTAAATTAATAAGAAAAAGGGAACGGCAACTGGAAGCATATAAAAGACTAAGACAGCTAATAAACAAAATTATTTGTAACCCCGGCAGCCACTACAAAGCCCAATAATAACCCCCCTCCCCCAGAAAACCTCACAGTCACACTCCACACCCGTGCTCACATCCACACATTCAGTAATTGCTCCCTCCGTCCCTCCCTCGCCTGAACAGCCAACAATAGCCCCCAATGCCCAAACACCTCCCCTCCCTTAGTAAATGTGCCCCTCTGTACACAGAATAGTATACAGTGTAATTATTGGACAAATTGTCATGGACTTGGCTAAGAAGAGCGAGAGTTGAGAGTTAAAAGGGTGAATTAGCTAGGTAAGGTGTCCCAGTGGTTAAAGACAAAGGCTTCATACCAGGTGGTTCCCGGTTCAAATCCCAACTCACACTGTGTGTGACCCAGAGCAAATCACTTATCCTTGTGCTCCGTCCTAGAGACGTAAAATCGAGGTCCTATTGTAAGTGACTGTGATGCATAGTTCACCCCTAGTCTCTGTATGTCGCTTTGGATAGAAACGTCTGCTAAAATGACAAATTAATAATAATTAATAATTAACAGAGAAAACTGCTTGACACAGAGACTCCAGACCGCACCTAACTTCCCATTGAGAACGGTTAAAACTCCCAAAGAACCCCCAGGGGTTCTATTCTATATAGCCTTCTGATACTAAACAGCCATGCAAATTGACTAAAAATCACAGGTTTTGTGCATGGCTACACATTTGAAAGCCATGTATTCAATTAGACTTCAGCAGTAAATACGTCATTGGTGACTAAACATCCCGCTACTTATTAGCAATAACGGTCATACTGCAGCGAGGACTAAACTGAGTTTACGCCACTGAAGGCACTACATTCAGATTAAGTTAAAGATTTTAGGTTTTTAGACCCAGGTTCTTTTATTTGGGCCAGAGGATAAGATCTTGACCGAGTACAACACAAACACACAATAAAAATGCCAGGTGTAAAATTATCACATTTATTTAAAACACAGTTTCGTTTCAATTCTCATATTGCACAAACTAGTGCTGTCTGTTAGTTACTGTGTTTCAGCCAAACACTTCAATTTGATACATAGTTTCAAGGGTTCAGTCGTTCTTTCTCAGACATTACACTGTTACATTGTTTAATATAGCAACATCTCATTTAGAGCAAGAATACATTGTTTCATTTCTCTCTCGTATTCAGACATATACACACAGCAATAGACAAGACAGGAGGTTCCCAAATTAAACACATACATAAAAACAAAACAAACAGTATTAAAATCTAAACTGTTTTGCTTGCTCATGTTTCGTTACATGTTGTAAACACATAATTGTAAGGTAGTGTGTTTGCTTGCCTTTGCATTGTATCAATTTTGTATACAAATATATGTAAATATATGAATATTATTTTATTTGTTTATTTAGCAGACACCTTTATCCAAGGCGACTTACAGAGACTAGGGTGTGTGAACTGTGCATCAGCTCCAGAGTCACTTACAACTACATCTCACCCGAAAGACGAAGCACAAGGAGATTAAGTGACTTGCTCAGTCACACAATGAGTCAGTGACTGAGGTGGGATTTGAACCGGGGACCTCCTAGTTACAAGCCCGTTTCTTTAACCACTGGACCACACAGCCTCCTATGTTAAATACATTTAAATACTAATATATATATATATAATCAGACAGCTCTAAAATCTAAATTAAAAATAAATAGGAGTACTTAACAGAAAAAAATTGAAAGAAGACAATTGGTTTGACAAAGATTGTAAGAATTTAAGAAAACAACTTTTACAATTATCAGATAGAAAACACAGACAACCAGACAACCAAGATCTATGCCTTAGTTACAGTGAGACATTAAATAATTACAAACACACACTCAAAAAGAAAAAGAACAACCACACCAATAAACAACTGACAGAAATCGAGGAGTCCATTAACTCAAACCAATTCTGGGAAAATTGGAACAAAGTGAATAAATCAAAACTGGACAAAATGGCTATCCAAAATGGAAACACATGGAAAGAACATTTTGAAAAACTATACAAAACAATACCACAAAATGGACAAATATTAGAACACAAAAATATTTATGAAAAACTAAAACAAATGGAATTGTCAATTAAAGACAATCAGAACCCCCTGGACTCCCCGATCACTGAGCAGGAGCTAAAGGAGAAACTGCAGGCCCTCCAGAATAGAAAAGCCAGCGGGGCAGACAGCATCTCCAATGAGATGCTGAAACACAGCAGCCCCAAGCTGCAGGAGGCCCTGCTCAAACTCCTCAATATAATTCAAAAGGTGGGTTATTTCCCTGACATCTGCAATCAAGGATTAATTACACCCATATATAAAAATGGAGACAAATTCAACCCCAATAACTACCGGGGCATCTGTGTGAGCAGTAATCTGGGGAAGGTGTTCTGCAGTATCATTAACACCAGGATACTGGCCTTCCTTACCGAACACAGTGTCCTGAGCAAAAGTCAGATTGGCTTCCTTCCAAAACACCGGACATCTGACCACATTTACACCCTACACACCCTAATAGACAAACATGTAAACCAAAATAAAAAGAAAGGGGGTCTGCTCACAGAGCAGGATTTTACAAAATGGGACAAACACCCAACAGAAGCCCTGCATACAGAGTTTTGCAAAAGTATCCTGCAAATACAAAGGAAAACTCCAAACAATGCATGCAGGGCTGAATTAGGCCAATACCCACTATTGATTAATATCCAAAAAAGATCAATTAACATAAACTCTTACCACCATAAAGCCCTGCAATACCAAGAGCAGAGCCCAGAGAAGAGTCCCCTCAGCCAGCTGGTCCTGAAGCTCACTGCACTAACCCACACTAACACCAACCAGCTTCAGGACAGCACCACTCTAACACATACAATCAGAGTAAACCAAATTATAGCACAAAACAAACAAGAATATCTTATTCATTGGCACACACACACTAAAACACAAAGCAAACTGTAATGCTATCGGGCCCTAAAAAGACACTACACCCTGGCTGAATACCTGACCAGGGTGAAAAACAGTAAACAGAGATAGACCTTAACAAAGTACAGGCTCAGTGAGCACAGCCTGGCCATCGAGAAGGGCTGACACAGGCAGACATGGCTGCCCAAAGAGAACAGGCTGTGTGATCACTGTCAGCTCAATCAGGTTGAGGCAGAGATACACTTTTTACTGCAGTGCACTAAATATAAGAATATAAGGGAAGCCTTCTTCCCAAAAATACAACATCTCTGCACAGATTTCTCAGACTTGCCAGACCCAGAAAAACAGCACATCCTCCTCGGAGAGCACACAAGCTGTATAGAAGTGGCAGCCCAGTACACAAGCGCCTGCCACAGCCTGAGGGACAGGGAGTGACACTGAGGATCCTAACACAGGGAGGAAAAGAAAAATAAATAAATAAATGTTACAGAAAATATATATATATATACAGTACTGTGCAAAAGTTTTAGGCAGGTGTGAAAAAATGCTGTAAAGTAAGAATGCTTTCAAAAATAGACATGTTAATAGATTATATTTATCAATTAACTAAATGCAAAGTGAGTGAACAGAAGAAAAATCTAAATCAAATCCATATTTGGTGTGACCACCCTTTGCCTTCAAAACAGCATCAAGCATCAATTCTTCTAGGTACACCTGCACACAGTTTTTGAAGGAACTCGGCAGGTAGGTTGGCCCAAACATCTTGGAGAACTAACCACAGTTCTTCTGTGGATTTAGGCAGCCTCAGTTGCTTCTCTCTCTTCATGTAATCCCAGACAGGCTCGATGATGTTGAGATCAGGGCTCTGTGGGGGCCATACCATCACTTCCAGGACTCCTTGTTCTTCTTTACGCTGAAGATAGTTCTTAATGACTTTCGCTGTATGTTTGGGGTCGTTGTCATGCTGCAATCAGATGCCTCCCTGATGGTATTGCATGATGGATAAATATCTGCCTGTACTTCTCAGCATTGAGGAGACCATTAATTCTGACCAAATCCCCAACTCCATTTGCAGAAATGCAGCCCCAAACTTGCAAGGAACCTCCACCATGCTTCACTGTTGCCTGCAGACACTCATTCGTTTATGCTCTCCAGCCCTTCGGCGAACAAACTGCCTTCTGCTACAGCCAAATATTTCAAATTTTGACTCATCAGTCCAGAGCACCTGCTGCCATTTTTCTGCACCCCAGTTCCTGTGTTTTCGTGCATAGTTAAGTTAAGCTTGGCCTTGTTTCCACGTCGGAGGTATGGCTTTTGGCGCAAGTCTTCCATGAAGGCCACTTCTGACCAGACTTCTCCGGACAGTAGATGGGTGTACCAGGGTCCCACTGTTTTCTGCCAGTTCTGAACTGATGGCACTGCTGGACATCTTCCGATTGCGAAGGGAAGTAAGCATGATGTGTCTTTCATCTGCTGCAGTAAGTTTCCTTGGTCGACCACTGCGTCTCACGGTCCTCAACGTTGCCCGTTTCTTTGTGCTTCTTCAAAAGAGCTTGGACAGCACATCTGGAAACCCCTGTCTGCCTTGAAATTTCTGCCTGGGAGAGACCTTGCTGATGCAGTATAACTACCTTGTGTCTTGTTGCTGTGCTCAGTCTTGCCATGGTGTATGACTTTTGACAGTAAACTGTCTTCAGCAATCTCACCTTGTTAGCTGAGTTTGGCTGTTCCTCACCCAGATTTACTCCTCCTACACAGCTGTTTCTGTTTCAGTTAATGATTGTGTTTCAACCTACATATTGAATTGATGATCATTAGCACCTGTTTGGTATAATTGTTTAATCATACACCTGACTATATGCCTACAAAATCCCTGACTTTGTGCAAGTGTACCTAGAAGAATTGATGCTGTTTTGAAGGCAAAGGGTTGTCACACCAAATATGGATTTGATTTAGATTTTTCTTCTGTTCACTCACTTTGCATTTAGTTAATTGATAAATATAATCTATTAACATGTCTATTTTTGAAAGCATTCTTACTTTATAGCATTTTTTCACACCTGCCTAAAACTTTTGCACAGTACTGTATATATAAAAAATAATCATTCATGCCGGATTATGATAAGGAAACATTAAAAGGAGAGCAATACATTAAAACTGGTAAAACGAAAAAGAAAAAAACAGAGCTATATATTTATATAAAATAAAATGCTTTCTCACAAAAGGAGACAAATAAATATATAGCATTTGAATACAAAAACTAGTAACTTTAATAAAATTAGCCATAGCAGCGAGTGTTTAGACACTGCTCGCTTCCTCATTCCTTTCTGTCCACAACAAACAAGGCAGACTGTCTCCGCCTCCTCTACACTCCCATTGGCCAGAATCACAGTTCTCTCAACTCATATTGGCTAGCAAGTGTTTCAGAAGCCTGTTCTGAAGCCTTTAGTACAGTGTCAGTATTCCCTGCCTGCTAGCAATGGAATACAGAAGAAAAAAAAACATTCTTTCCTCTACTCCCCCTTAAATTCCGGAAGCCTCTGGCTGGCTCATTACACAATGGGATATGTCTAGGATCAAGTGGAGTTTACGTTCAGACAACCAAGACCTTTTCTTTGATGATTTACTGTTTAATAAATGTGGCATATTAGTCTGGCACAACAATAATTTGGCTAACATTTCCAAGGAGAATAAAAATAACAGCAAGAAAGTAGATTAACCACAGCTGTTTGTAACAGATTTCTGCAGACACAGAATCATAACTTGATTATACAGGCTGAAAGTATCTTAATATTTTTTGACATAAAACTTATGACTTGAGCCTGTTTGGGGGTTGAACACTAAAAAGTTTGTGCAGCTCTAAACATTTACACAGTTCCAACACAGATTATCTCCTTGTGCTCCATCTTTCGGGTGAGACGTAGTTGTAAGTGACTGCAGGTGATGCATAGTTCACACACCCTAGTCTCTGTAAGTCGCCTTGGATAAAGGCGTCTGCTAAATAAACAAATAATAAATATTTGTAACTAGATGCAGCCATTCAGTCTGTATTACCACGAGTCTTGCTGAAGGGCAGCATCTGTTTATTTCTTAATGACTTCTGCTCTATAATTGTGGTTTAGCATGACAGTGTTTTATCAGGTGATTCATAAATGTAATTTACTGTCATAAAAAAGTGGGCAGGATAAAAACCACATGTTCCCTAAAAAACGGCTTGGTCATTTACAGTAAGTACTTTGTTATTTGCAGTTTTTTTTATTTAGTAGTCACCAGTTTTATTTATTTATTTATTTATTGTAGTTTTCTCCCCAATTTAATAGTGTCCAATTTTTTTTTTGTTTAGCTCAGCTCACCGCTACCACCACCGCGCTGACTCGGGAGCAGCGAAGCCGACCGCTTTTTTTCACACTGCATACTCACCATGCAGCCACCCAGAGCTACAGCGTCGGAGGACAACGCAGCTCTGGGAAGCTTAAATGCAAGCCCGCAGGCGCCCGGCCAAACTACAGGGGTCGCTGGTGTGCGGTGAGCCGAGAACACCCTGGCCGACCTAACCCTCCCTCCCCCTGGGCGGTGCTTGGCCAATTGTGCGCCACCCCCTGGGAGCTCCCGTCCTCTGTCGACAAAGGAATAGCCTGGACTCGAACCAACGACATCCAGACTATAGGGCACATCCTGCACTATGCAAGTGATTTTAGCCCCCTTTGCACTTGTTTTAACTTTAGATATTAATTACAGACTAGGTATATATAGACCTGATGTGTGCTTTTTTTAATGGAGGAATTCATAGTGCAATATAATAAATCATGCACTGTTGTCTAATGAAAGATAATTGCTTGATATTTCCAAAGTTAATGGAACCCTTTGAGTTACTCCTCTGCCTTTTCCTGATGAGGTTCAATAAATAGCTACAGTTTTTTATTTTTTTATTTACTAACATGTAGCTGTGTTTCTGTAACTTTTTGTTTCAACGTTTACATCCTGAAACTTCGCTTTCATGTCTTTATCACAAAACACTATCCGTTACACTCTCCGCCCATTTAACTTTAGTGATTGTAGATGTAAGTATAGGCACATAATTGCGGATGCAAAATTCAAATTGCATTGCGACCAAGCAAATATTTTGCACTGCGCCCTATGTAAACTTAAGAGCAATGCAAATTACTCAACGATAATGATCTGCAATTATGATACTGAGGGTCTCAATGAGCGCATCGGGCTATTTAGCGGCTGCACTTGTAGCCCAGAGGTGACGGAGTTAGGAGTTCAGAGAGCAGTAGTCGCTGTGTGACATTTGTGGAGCACGAAAATACAAACCAAAAAAAAAAATTATGTCAAAGGAGGGGCAGCAAAGTCCACTTGGTGCACAGAAAAGAAAAGAAAAGTTTTCTGAGAAGGAGCTGAGTCCTTATAGCTGAGGTCACTCAGCATTAAACAGTTGTCTGGAAAGACCTCAGCCCAAACCAGTTATGCTAGCATTCTTAGGAAATGATATGTATTGGCCTGCCCTTTTAATCATGACATCCAGAAATTTGCCTAGCACTCTCGAAAAGGTGGAATGGGCTATCCCTCCAGACATTCCAGCTGTGGTCTGAAAGGAAGCAGAGGTAGTGCAGAGAACACAGCACTTTCACAGAGATAGCAGTCCCTAGATTGACGTGGGGTCTAGCACATCCCTCAATTCAGCTATTAGGTCTAGGATGACCTGTGGAGTGAGACGATAACGCTTTAGCACCGCATCCTAAACAAAGTGACCCTGGGATTGAATATGCGGGGTCTTCTCCGTCTTGCCCTTCTCCTCCGAACATGATCCTGCCTCTCCTCAACAAGAACCAAGTGTTGCCGTATCAGGAAGTGCACCACAGCAGCCATCCTGAAGCCAATGACAGGTCTCTGCTGGTGTGTACTTTTATACAGCTCTTAGTTTCTTGCTTCTACAATGGTTTAAACGTTGTAAGAAACGGTCTAAAGTTTTTGGAGGGTCAGCAATTGCCTAAGTGCAAGGCAAAATCCTTACATCACATTCTAATGTGTATTGAGTGTGTTTGTACTATGGGCTAAGCTTTGAGATGTTGGCATTTTTTTTATAGAAATGTTTTTATACTAACTTTTGTACATGATAACATTATGTTAATTGAATCCAATTGAAGCCTATGATTAAAACGTTTTTGTGACTTAATTCAAAGCTATTAATATGTTTAAATATTAACTAAATCGAGTAATTAATCAAATTGATTAATCTTGTTAAATAATTGATTTATTAAAATGTTTGGATATACTGTTACTTGATTGATTACTGTCTTGTTCACAGTCATCTTAATGGCATTAGAACATGTTTTGTTGGGAGGGGGATGACATTTTTGACTCAAATCTTGCTGCTGATGTATTTATTTTCAAAGGGTTTTCTTTTAGGTTGTGCTGAAGCTGTGCTACACATTTATTTATTTATTTATTTTGGGGGGTCTACTTCACCATTTGATTTACACAACATACTTAACACTTTGAAGGTGCAAAATATTTTTTATTGTGACACAAAAGTTAATTAAGTCAAAAAAAAAGACATTTGTTGGTTGCATAAGTATTCGCCCCCCTGAGTCAATGCTTGGTAGAAGCACCTTTGACAGCAATTACAGCTGTGAGTCTTTTTGGGTAAGTCTCTACTAGCTTTGCACATCTGGATCCTGCAATTGTTGCCCATTCTTCTTGGCAAAATTGCTCAAGCTCTGTCAAGTTGGATGGGGACCGTTGGTGAACAGCAATCGGATTGAGGTCTGGGCTTTGACTGGGCCATTCTAAGACATTCAGGTTCTTGTTTTTAAACCACTCCATTGTAGCTTTGGCTGTGTGTTTAGAGTCATTGTCCAGCTGGAAGGTGAACCTCAACCCCAGTCCCAGGTCTCTTGCAGACTGAAACAGGTTTTCCTCTAGAATTTCCCTGTATTTGGCTCTATTCATCTTGCCCTCAATACTGACCAGTTTCCCTGTCCCTGCCGATGAAAAGCTTCGCCATAACATGATGCTGCCACCAACATGCTTCACCATGCTTGGGGATGGTGTTCTCAGGGTGATGAGCAGTGTTGGCTTTGCGCCACACATAGCATTTTGCGCTAAGGCCAAAAAGTTCAATTTTGGTCTCATCAGACCAGAGAATCTTTTTCCACATGTTTGCTGTGTCTCCCACATGCCTTTTGGTAAAATCCAAACAGGATTTGATATGTGTTTTTTCTAGCAATGGCTTTCTTCTCGCCACTCTTCCATAAAGACCAGCTGGACGGTTTCTTCCATCTCCACTGTGGATCTCTCCAGCTCCTTCAGAGTTACCATTGGCCTCTTGGTTGCTTCTCTGACTAATGCCCTCCTTACCTGGTCACTGAGTTTTGGTGGACGGACTTCTCTAGGCAGAGTCACAGTTGTGCCATATTCTTTCCATTTTTTAATAATGGATTTAACAGTGCTCCGGGGGATGTTCAAAGTTTGGGATATTTTTTTAATAACCCAACCCTGATTGGTGCTTCTCCAGAACTTTATCCCGGACTTGTTTTGATAGCTCCTTGGTATTCATGATGCTGTTTGTTTAGATATGCTCTCTAACAAACTCTGGGGCCTTCCAGAAACAGGTGTATTTAATCTGAGATCATGTGACACTTTAATTGCACACAGGTGGACTCCATTCAGCTTATTATGTGACTTCTGAAGGCAATTGGTTGCACCAGAGCTTATTTAGGGGTGTCAAGACTTTTCAGTTTTTTATTTGTAAATAATTTTGAAAAATATGTAGATTTTTTTCCCCACTTCGACATTATGGACTATTTTGTGTAGATCAGTGACAAAAAATCCTAATTAAATCCATTTTAATTCCAGGTTGTAACACTACAAAATGTGGAAAAGTCCAAGGGGGGTGAATACTTATGCAAGGCACTGTATAACCTTGGTTTTATAGGTTTTTTCTCCATAACTTGCAGATGACCAGCTCAGCAAGGTCATTGTCAAGTTTGGAAGGATTTCAATTCTCTTTTGCTTGATAAGTAATAGTCCTTTTTCTGGAAACACTGAAAGCTATAGGAAATGACAAATGGCTGCTTTAACATTTTACTTCAACTGTGGTTTGTTAAAAGAAGATACTAAATATGCTTGACATCAAAGCAAAACCCAGATCAGCAAGATGAGTTTCTTTGTTTGGTGGGATGCCAACCTACTATACTTCAGCTTTATTAGGACAACCTGTTACTTAACAAGTAGATAAAAACATCTAGACCTCACCGCGCCATGTACCATAAATCCAAACAACAAAATATTCCATAGCACAAGTTCTTGCTTTTATCCAGTGGCGTGCCGTCAGGACCTTCAGGGTATTCTCTGCTGACCAGACAGTGCCAAGTAAACCGTCAGTCAAATAACATTACGTTGCCTCACTCACTTGCGTACAGTATGCTTGCTTATACTATGAAACATACTACTCTAATTATTATTTGTTCATTTGTCTGACGCCTTTATCCAAGATGACTAGGGGTTTCCTGAAGGGGATGTGATCAGCCAATAAGAGATCTGCATTTCCTCTGCATAAGTCTAAAACAATGACCAGACGCTAGAAAAAAAACAGTTGAGGCTATTCTCCGTTTCAGTTGAAGGGCTTGAGTGAGTTTAACCAATAGGCGAGTCGAAGAATGTCCTTTTAAACAGGCGACCAATCAGGAGTGAGCAGAGGCAGGCCATAAATCTCCCATGGTATTCTCTGCCTCACTTGAAGGCCCTGCTTTAGCAACCAATGGGAAAGTCAAAGCTCTGATAGCTGACCAATCATTAGTGAGCAACCCCAAAACATGAATATTGCTTGGTTAGCACTGCAGTTAGAAGGATAGCTGGATTTCGCACGATATTGCTTATAAATATACATTGATAAATACAAATACCTTTACAACATCTAATTATTTCTAATTTTATTTTACAATAAAATAAAAAAGGGAGATATACACCATAGATCCACGAGTTGACATGGGAAGGGAAAGGATAGGGGGTTGCGACGACTCTGCTACCCCAGTCCATTTTGTCACGGCACGCCACCGCTTTTGTCCATATGCAATGTATAACCATTTTCGACTTTACTATGATTTCACTAAACTTCTGTTATTAAATGTCACTACTCTTTGCTATTCTTTCATCATGCAGTACACATTAAAAGAGAAACTATATTTAAGCACTTGTTAACCTGTTAAATGTGTAACAAGTTGTGGGTAGTGGAAGAGGTTTTGCAGAGTTGTCTTGAGTTTAGCAGAAAGACTAAAGTTGCGTTATCACAGTAAGTTGGAAAAACTTGACTATTACCATTTTTTTCGATTTTAGAATAGTGACCTGATTGGCTGAGAAGATCTGTGAGGTGTATTAGACAGTGACCTTGAAAAGGCAATGACCTTGTTTTGAATTTAAATGTCCACGAGGTGTTGGCTAGGTATTCTGTAAAAGAAAAGAATGCAATAAAAAAGCAGAGCAGGTGCTACTTTAATAGATTATTAGAATCATCAAAGAATGCAGCTGCTAAATGTAGATTATGGTTAATCTCATGTGAATAGCATTACATTTTTCAAAATTGCTGATATGAAATACACACAAATTAAATCTCTACCAGATCCCCATGTGTTCCTACAACTGTTTAAATAACATACCTGTAATTGTTCTTTTCATTGTTAACATCCAGACAACTTTTTACACTTTTAAGTTTAAAGTCTGTTTCAAAGCTCTTTTCAAAACGTCCACTCTAGCTCACTGGAGAGGTCTGTCCTCTAAGTCACTGCAGGAAGAGCGATTTAAAAAAAAAAAAAACATGAGAAGTGCTCTGGCTTTTCTCTTCCGTGCCACATCATGGATCGTTATTGCTGTGTTCCCTGTTTGACAATGTGGGCAATAATCCTTACACTATCCGTGTACTAGAGCAGACATTTTGAAAAGAGCTTAAAATTCTAAGTGTAAAAAGTTGTCAAGATGTTAACAATGAAAAGAAAAACTGTTAAAGCAACAGGCCTCATTTACAAAAGTAAATTTGGAGTTAGCGCGCACGTAAAGTAGTGAGCATAACGTGCGCAATAAATCTAAATTTACTGCATATTTACTAACAGTGAATGTATTAAAATATGTGCACAGTATTTGGCTAATTTACATACCATACCATGCACACTACATGTATTGTGAGCGATAATTTACTGTGAACGATGTCGTAGAGACTTACCCATAACCATCGTGATATCAAAAGCCCCAACAGACAGAGGCAATATAAAGTAAAACTGCACTGCTTACCTTTTAATTTTAACATGTTTTCCTTGTCTGATGTAAAAAAAAAAAAGCCTTTTTCCTTTCTCCTTTAATGCATACGACCGGCGGGGCAATTTTTGGCAGTCCGCCCATTAGTTTCTAAAATTGCATTGATGTACTAGTGTATTCAACATATGCAGTCTGCATTGTATGAGTGGAATTGCCATCAAGCCAATCACAGCTAACAGAGGTAGTGAAATAGCCAATTAAATGGCACAGAGGATCAGTTTCTCCACGTACACGTGTAACAGCACAGCGCACAGAATTTGTTTTAGGATAGGGAAGCGAAGGCTTGTTTAAACTATTTATTTTACTTTGTATAAAATTTAAAACCAGTATCCAAAAAGTACTTAGAGGAGTAACGGAAGCGAAAGGTGGAGGCGGAACACAGAAGATTTCAAAATCAGTAGCTAGATTATTTTTTCACTGAAAATATGTCTGATTTGCAGTGCAGCGGTGGTGTGCTGTGGATGCCAATGTTATTCTTAGCAAAATGATTGCATATGTGCTGCAATACCTTTATCAGATGGTGAATTTGTAAAAGATGTCCTTATAGACATTTTTTCTAATGTCAGTCTGTCTCGTAACAGGGTTGCTGAGCGTATTATCAAAATGGTGGGTAATGCTAACTTTAATGTTATTGAAGAGCTTTAAAGTTTAAGCATGAACAACACAACCACAGGAAAGGACTTTGTTTAAATGTTAGCCTTAAGGCGGAATTCAGGGGCCAGTAGCTGGGCAGCAATTACTTAGTAAATTAACGCTATCATCATTATTAACCTCTATTTAAACCTCAATCTCACATTCCTTCTCTGTCTAGTGTTTCGCTTTCTTGCATACACTGCGACCTGTTCTTTACACAAAATTTAAAACTCTTAATTTTCAGCATGAACCAACTCCAATTCAGATCAGGAAACCTCCCTGTCGGATTCTCCTCAACAATATATCATTAATTTCTCAGATGGAAACTCAGTACTGTCTACTTCTAATGCAGATTTCTCCTAGCAACCAGACCTGCTGCCCCGGCACTATGGAGATCAAAACGCCCCCGCCAGCAGGCTCAGCCTCCGGAGCAGCTATATTATAAAGATTGGCCACTCGCCTAAATCTTAAAAACCCTGCACGACAACAATATCAACATCCCCACAGCTGACGTTAGAAATCAAGTCAAGAGACCACATATGTCTTTTACTTTCGATACTTTTGCAACATTAAAGGCTAGATTCTCAAAGCTATTTTCCAGCTCATTTTAATTTATTTTTTCTGAAAGGGAACATTTTCAAGTACAGTTCTAATTTAAGACTGCTTGCAAGTACTAAAATAAATAGAAACAGGCTTCACACTGCTATTCGTACTGGATTTTCCCATCCTGTACACTTCTAGTTTCACTGCTACTGAACTAAAGATATTTTCATAATGTATATCGCACATTCGCAATAACTTACACTCGGCATCCTCGGATCCCTAATTTCTATAAAAATTTTAAAAAAGTCTCCTCGCTCCTTTTCTACAGCATCAAGTCAGGAAGCTCAGAAAAGCATATCCGCACAATCCAGGAAGGGCATCAAAATGTGTGCATTATTACTTCAAAACTTCACCATTCTATGAAGACAACATCTCAGTCCCCCATGACTCGACCCTTTTTCACAGATGCCTCATATTTTAGGATTTAGGGGTTTCATGAATCACCAGATTCTGCAAGCTCATCGCAGCAGCAGCTCCAGTCCCATTGCAGGCGTTCCACCCACAAGGTTGTCTTGCACCACAGGCTGTAACTGCTATCAGTCTTCTGTGCTCAAAACTGGATTCTTCTTATCTGTTCAATCAAGACTGGATCCTTGCTTTCATCGCACATGCTCTCTCCATCTGGCTCTAAGCACAATTCAATCATACATTAGTGTGATCCAGTATCACTTTTGTTTTATTGCCAGTTTTATTGCTGTCTATCCCAACAGTCCATCTCACACTGCAAGGAATCATCAAGCATAGCCAGAGAACAATTTAGCATCAGCAATGGCATCCGGTTCTCATTCAGCCTCTACCATTAGGCACCACACTCTCTCCAAACATTCGAAATCAAATAATAGAGGATATCAATTTCCACCAACTGGAAACATAGTTTAAACAATAACATTCAGGTATTTTACCAAATAAATAACTGACGGTAAAGATATCAATGTTAAACTCAAGTCCCGCGACACTAAGTACCACGCTGCTGTCAAGAGCCAGATCAATATTTATTCTACATTATCATTATCAGGATCAATTTTACTTCAGAAGTTAATATTTCATTCGATGTGAGACACATGTGGGATACGGAAACCATGTCCTACTATTATCAATGTTTCAGCGGCCTCAGATCTTTGCATTCTTCATCTCTGCCCGAAGCCAGCCCCATCTTCGGCTCCATCTAAACCGCCTTAACACTCAAAGGCCAATATTCACATTCAGCAGATCTCTGCGCTCTACAGCAGGCCCCTGCACACTACCGATGGCAGTCCACCATTCACTAGTACAGCTTCAGCAGATCTCTGCATTCTACAGCTGGGCCACTGCACGCTACTGACAGCACTCCATCGTTTACTGCCTCAGAGCTCTGCACTGCTCAGCAGATCCCGCCCTCTACTCTTAATTGCTCCAAATGAGCCCTTTGAGCCATTCCAGGTTTTAGTCTAACCGGTAAAATACTGAAATTAACCATTGAGAAGTCAATGTATTGAATAATGATAACATTAAAACATTAACAATGATAGATCTGTGACCCGATCAGAAGTTCACCTAGAACAGGATGAAGATGAATTAATGGTAGAAACATGCCCCCTGACAGGTAGGACATGGATGATTATGGTGTTACCCTCATTGTTGAGTGCAGTTCATCTCCATGCACTTGGAGAAGGTTGGTCTGAAAATAATCCAGCGAAGTCACTGATGTAGAAGGAAACAACTTGGAGGAGGAGAAAGGAAGTTATTTATACTGTGCCCGTCATAGTCTTCATTGAAACATGCACCATTATTTATTTATTTTGGAATTAAATGTACCAATGTCTCCAGCCACTAGAATGCTCCCTGTCAACTGTTCTACACATTGAGAGGCTTTAGAAGGAGAATGGTTCCAGAAAATGAACATTGTGTTTAAAACACTTTTTTATCAATAGGGTTACTGGATGCTGAACCAGCATGTTCGGGTAATGAATAAAACACAATGGCAAATTATTATTACTGTACTGGAATGAATGGTAATTCTGCTTGTTTTCCTAAGCCCTGAACATAAAATTGTCAGGCAGTAACTGCTGTTAAGTGGGCCTCGCTGATGAAAAAGAAAAAGTGTGTGGAATGCAGTACTTGAGCAATAGAAGTGACAATAAGCAGAGTTCTCAGAAATGAAAGCAAATACAGATATGAATGACTTATCTTTAGGAATTTAATAGATAACAAAACTGGAAATGAGAAGTAATTTTTAAGGATTTGTCCAAATGCTTGTGTATATGTGACACCCCATGCATGGAACATGCAATGTAGTTCCAAAGTATATATATATATATATACTGTATATACAGTACCAGTCAAAACTTTGAGTACACTTGCTGGAAACTAGGTTTTTTTCATGACAACGTTTTACGTTGTATACGTTTCTGTAAATACTTGAAAATGAAAACACATGTTACAATATACAAAACAAAACATAAGGAGTATCAAAGCAATGTTCAAGAAAATTGAAAATTGTCTCTAAATCTTGGATTCCTCAAAATAGCCACCCTTTGCCTTAATAACAGCCTCACAAACACGAGGCATTTGGTTAACAAGTTTCAGCAGGAAATCAGTCGATATGTCTTCCCAGCTCTTCTGCAGCAATTCCCAGGGATGTAGGGCACTTGTGGGTAGCTTTGCTTTGACTTTTCTGTCCAGTTCGTCCCATACAAGTTCTATGGGATTGAGGTCTGGAGACTGGGCAGGCCAGGTCATTAGATTGAGTTGTCCTTCACTTTCCTTCTTCGCCAGATAGTTCTTGCACAACTTTGAGGTGTGTTTCGGGTCATTATCTTGCTGAAGAATGAAGGACTGCCCAACTAGCCGTAATCCTGATGGAATGGCATGCCTCTGAAGTATGCTATGATAGCCATGCTGGTTGAGCTTGCCATGGACTTGGTAAAGATCACCAACTCTGTCACCAGCAAAGCAACCCCAGACCACGACACTGCCTCATCCATGCTTGACAGTGGGATCCACACATGCAGAACTCATGCGCTCACCCTCTCTGCGTCTTACAAATACTCGACAGTTGGAACCAAATATTTCAAATTTTGACTCATCGGTCCATAAGACCGACTTCCACTCCTCAAACATCCAGTTTCTGCGTTTTTTGGCCCAGGCAAGTCTCTTCCTCTTCTTCTGCACTCTTAACAATGGTTTCTTTGCAGCAATTCTTCCAGTTAGGCCAGCTTCACGCAATCTCCTCTGAACAGTTGATGTTGAAACATCTGTACTTCTAGCAGCATTTAGCTGAGCTTGTATTTCAGGGGCAGTTAATCGCCGGTTTCACAGACTTGTGACTCGAATGAACTTGTTCTCTGATTCTGAGGTCACCCTTGGTCTGCCTGACCTTGTTCGGTCCTCATGAGTGCCAGTTTCTTCAAATCGTTTGATGGTCTTGGCCACAGCAGTTACAGACACTTGCAAAGTTCTTGCGATTTGTCTTAAAGATTGACCTTCATTTCTTAAAGTAATTACAGACTTTTTTTCTTTGCTTAACTGAGCGTATTTTGCCATTTTCTGCTCCCTTACATTCAGGAATGACAAACTTGTGCCTATGCTACCTATATTTATAGTAATCATGGACCCTCACCTGCTAACAATAATTGGTGACAAAAGGTTAATTAGGTAACATGCTAGTTAACTCGGAGAACATCTAACAAAGACACTTTTATACTTAGGCCAGTGTTCTAACACTGTGTTATACACATTTCAGACTTTTAACTGACTTGGGCTTCAGACTGAAATCCCCTTGCTATGGGTGACCATTTCATTGAAATTGACAAGATTTACATTTTCATTTAAAAATAAAATTTTTGAATGCAATTCACTTATGATTATCAGCTTATATAAGTACACGTATCAAATAATTAAATATTATGTGTATATAGACAAGTTTATACAGTTAAAAGCATAGATAATCATGAAAAACCTGGTTTCAAGCAGGTGTACTCAAACTTTTGACTGGTACTGTATATATATATATATATATATATATATATATATATATATATATATATATATATATATATATATATACAGCTCTGGAAAAATTAAGAGACCACTGCAAAATCATCAGTTTCTCTGGTTTTACTATTTATAGGTATGTGTTTGGGTAAAATGAACATTTTTGTTTTATTCTATAAACTACTGACAACATTTCTCCCAAATTCCAAATAAAAATATTGTCATTTAGAGCATTTATTTGCAGAAAATGACAACTGGTCAAAATAACAAAAAGATGCAGTGTTGTCAGACCTCGAATAATGCAAAGAAAATAAGTTCATATTCATTTTTAAACAACACAATACTAATGTTTTAACTTAGGAAGAGTTCAGAAATCAATATTTGGTGGAATAACCCTGATTTTCAAGCACAGCTTTCATGCATCTTGGCATGCTCTCCACCAGTCTTTCACATTGATGTTGGGTGAATTTATGCCACTCCTGGCGCAAAAATTCAAGCAGCTCGGCTTTGTTTGATGGCTTGTGACCATCCATCTTCCTCTTGATCACATTCCAGAGGTTTTCAATGGGGTTCAGGTCTGGAGATTGGGCTGGCCATGACAGGGTCTTGATCTGGTGGTGCTCCATCCACACCTTGATTGACCTGGCTGTGTGGCATGGAGCATTGTCCTGCTGGAAAAACCAATCCTCAGAGTTGGGGAACATTGTCAGAGCAGAAGGAAGCAAGTTTTCTTCCAGGACAACCTTGTACTTGGCTTGATTCATGCGTCCTTCACAAAGACAAATCTGCCCGATTCCAGCCTTGCTGAAGCACCCCCAGATGAGTCCAATTTTCAGCTTTGCCCAACACCTGGTCATCTAATGGTTAGACGGAGACCTGGAGAGGCCTACAAGCCACAGTGTCTCGCACCCACTGTGAAATGTGGTGGAGGATCGGTGATGATCTGGGGGTGCTTCAGCAAGGCTGGAATCGGGCAGCTTTGGCATGAATCAAGCCAAGCCATATACAGTACTCTGCAAAAGTTTTAGGCAGGTGTGAAAAAATGCTGTAAAGTAAGAATGCTTTCAAAAATAGACATGTTAATAGATTATATTTATCAATTAACTAAATGCAAAGTGAGTGAACAGAAGAAAAATCTAAATCAAATCCATATTTGGTGTGACCACCCCTTGCCTTCAAAACAGCATCAAGCATCAATTCTTCTAGGTACAATTGCACACAGTTTTTGAAGGAACTCGGCAGGTAGGTTGGCCCAAACATCTTGGAGAACGAACCACAGTTCTTCTGTGGATTTAGGCAGCCTCAGTTGCTTCTCTCTCTTCATGTAATCCCAGACAGACTCGATGTTGAGATCAGGGCTCTGTGGGGGCCATACCATCACTTCCAGGACTCCTTGTTCTTCTTTACGCTGAAGATAGTTCTTAATGACGTTCGCTGTATGTTTGGGGTCGTTGTCATGCTGCAGAATAAATTTGGGGCCAATCAGATGCCTCCCTGATGGTATTGCATGATGGATAAGAATCTGCCTGTACTTCTCAGCATTGAGGAGACCATTAATTCTGACCAAATCCCCAACTCCATTTGCAGAAATGCAGCCCCAAACTTGCAAGGAACCTCCACCATGCTTCACTGTTGCCTGCAGTCACTCATTCGTGTACCGCTCTCCAGCCCTTCGGCGAACAAACTGCCTTCTGCTACAACCAAATATTTCACATTTTGACTCATCAGTCCAGAACACCTGCTGCCATTTTTCTGCACCCCAGTTCCTGTGTTTTCGTGCATAGTTGAGTCGCTTGGCCTTGTTTCCACGTCGGAGGTATGGCTTTTTGGCCGCAAGTCTTCCATGAAGGCCACTTCTGACCAGACTTCTCCAGACAGTAGATGGGTGTACCAGGGTCCCACTGTTTTCTGCCAATTCTGAGCTGATGGCACGGCTGGACATCTTCCGATTGCGAAGGGAAGTAAGCATGATGTGTCTTTCATCTGCTGCAGTAAGTTTCCTTGGCCGACCACTGCGTCTACGGTCCTCAACGTTGCCCGTTTCTTTGTGCTTCTTCAAAAGAGCTTGGACAGCACATATGGAAACTCCTGTCTGCCTTGAAATTTCTGCCTGGGAGAGACCTTGCTGATGCAGTATAACTACCTTGTGTCTTGTTGCTGTGCTCAGTCTTGCCATGGTGTATGACTTTTGACAGTAAACTGTCTTCAGCAACCTCACCTTGTCAGCTGAGTTTGGCTGTTCCTCACCCAATTTTATTCCTCCTACACAGCTGTTTCTGTTTCAGTTAATGATTGTGTTTCAACCTACATATTGAATTGATGATCATTAGCACCTGTTTGGTATAATTGTTTAATCATACACCTGACTATATGCCTACAAAATCCCTGACTTTGTGCAAGTGTACCTAGAAGAATTGATGCTGTTTTGAAGGCAAAGGGTGGTCACACCAAATATGGATTTGATTTAGATTTTTCTTCTGTTCACTCACTTTGCATTTAGTTAATTGATAAATATAATCTATTAACATGTCTATTTTTGAAAGCATTCTTACTTTACAGCATTTTTTCACACCTGCCTAAAACTTTTGCACAGTACTGTATATATATAATAATTTTACATTAAGTAGTAAATAGGAGGCTGTGTGGTCCAGTGGTTAAAGTAAAGGGCTTGTAACCAGGAGGTCCCCGGTTCAAATCCCACCTCAGCCACTGACTCATTGTGTGACCCTGAGCAAGTCACTTAACCTCCTTGTGCTCCGTCTTTCGGGTGAGACGTAATTGTAAGTGACTCTGCAGTTGATGCATAGTTCACACACCCTAATCTCTGTAAGCCGCCTTGGATAAAGGTGTCTGCTAAATAAACAAATAATAATAATGTATTAATATTCCAACTATTCTAATTAGCTTTTCCAATTCACATATCATTCTATGACAACATGAAAACAACCATGGTTGTTCTGGTTTTAGACCCAGTGGTTCCTACACATGTTGTGTGAAGTGAACCCACCTACTGTACCAGTTAAGCAGTGTCTGCTGGAAAGCCTTGTCAGAACATGAGTCAGATAAGGGTGTTTTTGTTATGGCTGATGGGGAGAGCCTTCTGTGTTTCTGGGCTAGCCAGCCAGGGCACTGCTTGATTGGGGAGGACCAGGCAGCCTACCAGGCCATGACGGACGCTGAAGCCGCCCAGTATGACATGGTGAAGCAAGCCATTCTCCGCCACCTGAACATCACAGGGGAAACCCACCGGGTACAGTTCAGGGAGTTCAAGCAGTCACCAGAGACACGTACCAGAGTGGTCGCCCAACAATTGTGTGACCACATGGTACACAAGCTCAGTCCCGCTCAGAAGACGGGGCCACAGATGGCTGAAGCAACTGTAACCGAGCAGTTTTGACCTGTGGTCGACGCTGAAACCCAGGCTTTGATACGGCGCCACAATCCCGACACCCTGGAGGAGGCAGTGAAACTGGCGGAAGACTCCCTGATCTCTGCCAAGACTGGCCTACTCACCATCGCTCCCGTACCACGGAGCAGCCGAGCACCTCCTCCTCTCCCGGTACCCCTAGACCGCCCACTCCAATGGGCATCCTTACCTCCCCTTCATGAAGGCCAAGGTTGGCCCCAGTTGGGGTAGATTTGCTGCCCTTGCCCCGTTGCCATACCAGCAATGGGACAGATAATTGACCTCTGCTTCCTCTGCCCCTCCTACTTGTTTTAGATGCCAGCAACCGGGACACCTCGCCAGGTCATGCCCATCCGCAATGGAGTGTGACGTGGCGGCTTTTAATTGGGCATCAGAAACAGGTAAGCAAAGGGGAAATGGGCAGGATGGGCCTTGTATTGTTGATGTTTTAGGGAATGTGAAAACCCACGCATTAGTGAACACAGGGTGTGAGCAGACCTTAATTCAGACAGCTCTCTTGGGCAGTGTGTCATGGCAGCTACAAGGTCAGGTATGCCACCAAATCTCCTGTATCCATGGAGATATGGTGGCATACCCCACACTAAAAGTACTTATCAATGGGACCGATAAAACGTCACCTATTAGTGGGGGTGGCGGAAAGGCTACCACACCCAGTAATTCTGGGCCGAGACCACAGACGTAAACATGGCAGAAATAGGGAAAAGGGAAATGATTGGTGATATTTTTCCCTTACAAGCTCAAATGTTTTCCCCTATTTTTCATCCTATAACAACCAAAAAAGAGAGATGAGGCTGGGTTCTGGTGGGAGAATGCTCTCATGGTAACAAACAGCAATCAAAGGGAGTCGGTTCACAGTGTGACTGAGAGGTTACTGGGCCATCCAGGGCAGAGGCTACTCCAGCCCCTATCAATATACCAGACATGTGGGCCTCAAGCACGGACCTAGTGTGGGGCCAAAGCAATGACCACACACTGGTGCACGCTTGGGAATAGGTCCCGTCTATTGAAGGTAAGGATGTTGACGGTGCTGGGGTGCTAGTATATCCTTATAAAGGAAAAGGTCAATTATGAAATTAAGCAGCCCAGTCGCTGTAATAAATGCAAAAGTTCTCATTTTAATTTGTTAAAGCCCTGGCAGGGAAAGGAGGCCTTATTTAAAGCCCCAGGCGAAACAGAGGGACAGAGAGACACTCCAATGGGGGAACAGTTACTTCCAGATCAGCAAAGAGAGCTGCGTAAGTTCAATGATGTTTTTTCTGCATTGCCCGGTAGAACTAACCTTGTTGAATATGCTATTATCACTCCCACAGGTGTCACGGTGCGAGAGAGACCTTACCTGGATTCCAGAAAGTTGACGAGGTGGAGTTAGCAAAGAGGTACGTGCGATGCTCGAACTTGGGGTGATTGAACATTCCAAGAGTGAGTGGTGCAGTCCGATTGTGATAGTCGCCAAAAATGACGGCACCAACTGCTTCTGCACTGATTTCCGTAAGGTAAATGCTATTGCCAAGTTCGATGCCTACCCCATGCCTCGGGTTGACGAGCTTCTTGAAAGACAGGGAATGGCTAGGTTCATCTCAACTTTGGACCTGACGAAGGGATACTGGCAGATCCCCTTAACCCACAGCTCTAGAGAAAAAAAATGCATTTTCAACTCGTGATGGTCGTTCCATTTCATAACCATGCTGTTTGGGCTACATGGTGCACCTGCTACCTTTCAGAGACTGATGGACCAGGTCTTACACCCACATTGTGAGTATGCAGCAGTGTATATTAACGATGTGGTTATTTACAGCTCCACCTGGTGAGAGCATCTGGCTAGGATTACGACCGTCCTTCAGTCTGTAAGTGTAGCCTGGCTGACAGCCAACTTGAGAAAATGTACATTTGGCAATATTTGGGATTTATGATGGGAAATGATTGAAACCCATTGCAACCAAAGTCCAGGCTTTGATGGACGCGGCAATCCCCAAAACCAATGTTCAAGTGAGGTCTCTACTGGGGTTTGCCAGTTATTTCCGAAGATTCATCCCCGAGTATGCCACAGTGGTCAATCCGTTAGTTGACCTCACCAAAAAGAGCGCTCCAAATTTGATTAAGTGGTCAGGAAAATGTCAAGGGGTGTTTGATACTATCAAGCAGAGACTTTGCCAGGCCCCAACTCTCATCACACCAGATTTCACCCAGAGATTCATTCTCCACACCGACGCTTCGGATGTTGGTCTGGATTCGGTTTTGTCCCAACGGTAGATGGCGTAGAACACCCCATCATGTACTGCAGTAAAAAGATGCTCCCTCGGGAGCGCAACTGCTCCATAGTCGAAAAGGATTGTTTGGCCATTACATGGGCTACTCACTCTTTACGATACTACCTGAAGTGACATTCATTCGATCTTGTCACAGACCACTCCCCGCTCAAGTGGTTAAGCACAATGAAGGACAGCAACGCCCGGATAACTCGGTGGTATCTGGCATTGCAGCCCTTCAGGTATCATATGATTCACTGTGCAGGGAAAGACCACCAAAATGCAGATTATTTTTCCCGGGAGGGGGGAGTAATGGGAAAAGTAGATTCAGCCGAGTGTTCCTTCGGTTCTCCCTCCCGATCAGTGAGGACGCAGTGTAAAGGGAACAGAGTGCCCTGGACTGGATGGCCTGACAATTCATTCCCAGGGTTAGGTGGAAGTCAGCCATCTAGAAAGGGGCACAGCTGCAGAACATTAAGTCATCGCTCCAGAGAGAAAGCGATGTGGCAAACACGGATTGGAGAATAAATGTTTGCACTTGCTAACCAAGGGGGCATGACTGAAGGTACAAAAGGGAACATGGCTAGGTGACCTGTTCCTTTGTTTATGGTTAAGAGAACGCCAAAGGACGAGCAAAATATTATCATGAGTGTCTAGTGTTTGATTCTTTTATCAAGTCAAATTGTACTGTTTGTTGTTATTAGACGGCTAACATGATCCGGAGTTTTCGCTACAGACCAGCACTAAACCTGGACAACACTGCACCTTTAATCACGAATAAATTGTAAATCACCATGAGCACTATAACAATCACTCTGGACTTGTGAACGTGTGTCTTTGTGTGTGTTCTAACTGTGTTTATTATTTACAAACTGTGTATTATTATTTCGGGACTGCAACCCATTGTTTTGGAACAGTGCAGTACACATTGCTGTGTATTGCCTGGGATTATTCTTTGTGGTCGCCAGACCAGGATTATAAAAATAAAACCTGTTTGGATCGTGAACTTTGTTGTCTGTTTTCTGTTTCACAATCACATCATCACTACACCTGCGCACTGCAAACCACTTTGCCACACTCTCCAATAAAGTTCTCAGGTCCCTAATCTGCAATGGTTAGTCTGAGCAATTCTTCCATGTCTGCTACAGTAGACTCTGTCTCACCTTCTGGCTTGAGTTCTCAAACATGCAACACATTTCCTCGCTCTTCAAATGCTGCCACATCTTTAGGAAGCACTTGTGAACTTCTGCTACTTGAGCCCGGGGATACAGCTTCACGGGCCTCTCACTTGTTAAGCAGTCTAACTTTCCCACTTGTGGCACTGGCAAAGACATTAGCAGCAAGTAGTCCATTTGGAAGACTCGTCCCAGTGTCGGCTCCACCAAAACCTGGTGCTTCAACCCCACAGGAACTCTGCAACACCCACCAACAACTCATTCATTTAAAGGGGGTATGACTACGGCTTGCCTCCCAGCTATTTTGACATAGCCAATTGTTCCATTAGGGCCCAGGAAACACTCTTGCTGCCATCACCATCTTCAGGCTGGCATCCTCCCTGGAGTGGCCATAATGACCCATCGTTTTTACACCTTCCCCCAGAAGAAGTAACTCTCGAAGCTCATCAAACACATTAATTCTTAAGATGACAGGTACTCATGTTACTTCTTCTGTAGTAGGCAGGGTAATGACAAGTCTGTTGATGCACTGCAGCTCCTTCAGAACTAGCTTTTTCTCCTGGCGATGGCAACTACTAGACTGCTGTAATCCCCCTGTGACTGGCACAACTCTTGAAAGGTGCAGCACCTCTCTCTCCCTGCAAAGACTAGCATTCTCTATCTGCACACGTCACAATGTTCCCAGCACATATCAGGGTAGACACATTATTTAACCTCACCTAGAATTTAACTTTCAATTTTTTTTTTAAAACACAGTTCAGGTTCTGGGTCCAATCAATCTTAACTAATTTTCCAGTTGGCACTTCACTTCATATACTTGCCTTTTCGAATTCCATATAATACAGAAACAAATTACTTTCTTTTATATTGTGCCCTACGCGTTAGTTTGTGTAACTACACTTTTCTTCCTGAAGCAGCTTTCACTGACACTTCACCCACTGTACTGCCGTGACTTGCGCTTTCTCAGTCCTGGTCAGAGGAACTCTGTCTTCTCTTAAAAAGTATATCTGCAGTCCTTTACTTCCAATCAGGCCCACACCATTGGCCTTGTGTTTACTTAGCTTTGGCTCACGTTTGCTCAATGACTTTTGACTCGCAACAACTTTTTCTTAAAAGCGAAATATACAAAAACAACAATGCACACTCCAGTTTACCGTACAAAACACTTTAACCAAGTTTCTGAAACGGCAGCAGGTTTTCCTTTTTAAAAATAAACCAAACTTGTAATTTATTAAGTAGCACACGTTTTAATAATGTTCACTCAATCCTCCATCTTGTCGCTTGCTCTCTGCTCCCTGCTAAACAGTTTCTTAGTTACATGATATTCTGATTGGCTAGAGGTTGCAGCTTTCAGTAAATTAATTGGCCAGTGTAACTATAAATCAGCCAGCGATTACATAGCTGAAATAGACTTCCCCTTTTTTGTCAAAGTTAGTTCTTAAAGCGAACACACTTTTTTAACAGATTGCACAGTATCCCTTACACATAGCTGGGAATTCGTTGCCAGTGGCTTTATTATGGCTGCGAGCTACCGACAGCACCAGACTTGAGCGTCCACCTACTGTTAAAGTAAAATCTCTTAAACCTAATTCATTGAGGAAGATTTGTTTTAGAAGAACGAAAACATGAAAAAGAATAAAACAATGTTGGTTCCACAAATTTGTTCAAAAAGATACGGTTCTTAAGTTAACATCAGCTTGCTGCAAGACTTACAACGAAGTGCCAAAAGGTCCAAGTACATATACTGGTAAAAAAAAAAAATGCCTGCTTTTTTTTTTGCACGAACCAGCCACCGATCCATCGTAATAAGAGCAAACTTAACAAATCAATTACAGTTTACCAACTGTGACCAACGCTTACTACTTAGTAAGTTGATAAACAACATACAGTCCTACATACAGTCCTACTGCAGCGGACATCCAAAAATATGCAAGCTTAAAAGCCACCAGTCAGATGCACAGCGCCATCTACAAACATTGACATTCAAACTGCTTAATAGACTAGCAAGCACTGGCAAAATCAGCTCAGTTTTATATGGAAAACGTTTTGTTTTGTTTCTGGACTTTGCGATACCTGCATGATGCCTGCATTAATAGTCGTATCGACAATAACAATCAACCATTTTGTTGCAGACTTTCAACAAGTCTGACACAAACAATTTGGGCTGTTACTTAATTAAACCCTTCTAAAAAAAGAACAGAAAAATGCTTAACATAAAAAAGAACAGTCCTACTACAGTAGCAGGCAGTTTACACTGCCTCTGGGTTTCTGATCGCATCATCAATTCCACATTTTTTAAATCCATTGATGAAAATGTCTGGTCTACTTTTAATGTTTTCAAGCAAATTGGCTTTCTCACTGCCATTCTCATATCCACTTTGATATCTGACACATTATTTATCTTGTCCAGCGCTTCTTTAATCTGTTCTGTACACCAGTCTGACAGAGGGCGGGATTGCTACGAGTATTGTATGCAACCCTATGATTGGTGTAAGTATTATTGGCGATCCAATCAAAATAGCCAATAAAGCCCAAATAAAGTATACGCCCGTTATATGGTATAGCCTAGGTTAAAATGTGTGCTGTAATTAAAATAAACCTTCTAATGCCCCCAGGATACAGTCTGCACCCCCCCAGTTTGAGAACCGCTGCATTAGCATATACTGGATCCTGAACAAGATGTTTGGATATATTGTGAGAAGTGTTGAATTTAAATCAAGGGAAGTAATGTTAAAACTTTACAATGCATTAGTAAGACCTCACCTAGAATATTGTGTTCAGTTCTGGTCACCTCGTTACAAAATGGATATTGCTGCTCTAGAAAGAGTGCAAAGAAGAGCAACCAGAATTATCCCGGGTTTAAAAGGCATGTTGTATGCAGACAGGCTAAAAGAATTGAATCTATTCAGTCTTGAACAAAGAAGACTACGTGGTGATCTGATTCAAGCATCAAAATCCTAAAAGGTATTGACAATGTCAACCCAGGGGACTTTTTTGACCTTTAAAAAAGAAACAAGGACTAGGGGTCACAAATGGAGATTAGATAAAGGGGCATTCAGAACAGAAAATAGGAGGCACTTTTTTACACAGAGAATTGTGAGGGTCTGGAACCAATTCCCCAGTAATGTTATTGAAGCTGACACCCTGGGATCCTTCAAGAAGCTGCTTGATGAGATTCTGGGATCAATAAGCTACAAACAACCAAACGAGCAAGATGGGCTGAATGGCCTCCTCTCGTTTGTAAACTTTCTTATGTTCTTATGTTCGTATGTTCCAACCACATTCTCCTGGCAAGAGCCTTGCACTGTCCCTGGGGAATTCAGATTCAGGTATTTATCATTATTAGTAGTTGTTGTAGTAGGGTTGGAGAACAGAGTGTGTTCGGGTTCATCCCTTATGAGCAGGACAGTGTGTGCATGTCGTCAATTCAGCAGTTTTGAAATCAAAATAAGATTATTCCAGTGATCATCAATCACAAAAACTTTGTTAAAGTAACGTTAAGGTTTGGTTTATTATAAGTATGTATTGGGAAATGTAGCTGAGTAGGGTAGCCTATTGTAGAAAATGTACTATACTAAACATTTTGACTAGATCATTTTTATATCATTAATTGAATTGCTGGTATTTTAGCTCCATTCAGGCTATAGGATCGGAATTGCTGAAGCTACTGTTCTGTTGGAAAACTTGTATATATAATATATTAATGTGTATAATAGGTTTATAATAAATATATATGCAGTCAAAAAATGTTTACCAAATAATAAATGATAGTACACACCGCTTGCTTTCTTATTGTGTGTTTGTGTAACGCTATCTCGGTTTTTGTTTTCTTTCCCGTAGTTTTTTTTTATTTATTAAATTTGTTTGGTGGCCAAATGAGGCAGGCTGCACTTGTGGTGCTTCAACACAACCTAAGAAACTCAGCTGTATGATATAAAACTATACCCACACTTATTTTAATATTAATTAGGTTATTTGCATTTGGAAGGAGAATTTCCCTGGCTAAAAGAAAACGACAAGGAAACACACACAACCCGAATGCACTACCAAAATAGAGTGAGAAAAAGGTGAGACTTATTTTCTTTTTCCATGGAAATGTCCTCATTGTTAAATGTAAACTGTTGTTCTTAATCAGAGATTTACCTTCTGCCTGGATGTTTTCTGATATTTCCTGACAACAGACGAGGTGTGGGTCGATTTCTGCTCCGGGTGTTTCTGCATTTATTTATTTTACCCCTTCTAGACCCTCATCTGTATTACGTATCCCCATTCCCAGTTCTAACCTACAGGTTTGAGCGACCTGATTACCCCAACAGTGGACTCTCGACAGCCCATCAGCGTTGGCATTCTGGCTCCCCCTGCAATGTTCTATCTCAAACTTTTAGGGCTGTAATGCTAAAAACCACCTAGTTACCCTGGCGTTTCGCTCTTTATTCTCCTTCATCCACTTAAGTGGAGCGTGGTCAGTAACTAGGATGAATTTCCTACCCAGCAAGTAATATTTCCGGGACTCTATAGCCCATTTCACTGCCAAACACTACACTTCTCTACAACAGCGTATCGGGTTTCCCTGGGTAACATTTTTCTACTAAGGTACAATATGGGATGTTCAACACCGTCTTTTACTTGTGACAGGACTGCATCTAACCCTATGTCTGATGCGTCTGTCTGTAAAAAGAACTGCTGGGTAAAATCCGGGACCGCCAACACTGGTTTCTTACACAATATTTGTGCAAACTTTTGGAACGCTGTCTCAGTACCCGCGTTCCACTGAACTTTGATCGGTGTGGATTTCTTTGTTAAATCTGATAAGGGGGCTGCAATGGCTGAAAACAAATCTCTGATAATACCCCGCTAAACCTAAAAACGCTCTGACTTGTTTCTTGTTTTGCGGGGTTGGCTAGTTTTTAATGGCATCTATTTTGCTGATTTGTGGTCTAATTACTCCCCCTACTACGCCTAATCCTATAAAACATTTTTCAAGGTTAGCTGTAAGTCCTGCCTCCCTCAGACTACCGACTACAGCTTCTACTCTCCCCAAATGACCTTCCCAGGACTCTGAATAAACAACAATGTCGTCAATGTATGCAGATGCGTAACCTATGTGTGGCCTTAAGATTTTATCCATTAACCGCCAAAATGATGCGGGTGCTCCATGTAGCCCAAAAGGCATCACATTGTATTGGAATAGACGCAATGGAGTGGCAAATGCTGTTTTTTCTCGTGCATCTGGTGTTAAAGGAATCTTCCAATATCCCTTGGTAATGTCTAAGGTAGTTAAATACTTGGCTTTTCCTAGTTTTTCAATCGTCTACTCTTGGCATCGGGTAAGCATCAAATGTGGACACATTGTTTAATTGATGGAAGTTATTACAAAAGCGCCAGGTGTCATTAGGTTTGGCCACCATAACAATCGGACTACTCCATGGGCTATGAGACTCTTCAATTACGTCTAGTTTTTTCATAAGGTTAATCTCTTTTCGAATATCCTCCTTTTTGGCTTTGGCTTCCTGATCTTTCTGTGTTGGCGAAAAAGGGGTCAGTACAGATTGCAGATAATCTGACACCAACACAGAAATGTCAGGCTTGGGCGCTGGTGGCGGAGTTTCCTGATGTGTTTTCTCCTGTCCTGGGGCAGACTCGAGTAGCCCACCGTCACATTGAAGTTGAGCCGGGGGCGCCAGTTGGCCAGAGGCTGTACCGCATACCTGAACGTAAAAGGCAGGTAATAAAGGCGGAGATTGACGAGATTCTCAGACTGGGTGTAATACAGGAATTCCAAAGTGACTAGAATAGTCCGATTGTTTCAGTGGACAGGTCAACTCGATTTTGCATTGACTTCAGATGAGTTGATGAAAAATCAAAGTTTGGCGCTTATCCCATGCCCCGGGTAGATGAGTTTTTGGAATGTCTACACACAGCTCATTTTATGACGACACTGGATTTAACGAAGGGGTACTGGCAGGTACCCCTGACCCCGGAATCCAGAAACAGGACGGCGTTTTCTACTCCCTTTGAGTTGTACCAGCTTAGGACCATGTCCTTTGGGTTGCACGGAGCACCAGCCACTTTTCAGCGGACGATAGATCGCATTTTGCGGCCCCATCAGCAGTTCACTGCTGCATACATAGATGACATGGTTATCCACAGTGAGGATTGACATCTGTGTAAGGTAGCGGCGGTACTGCAATCCTTGCGGGAGGCTGGGCTCACTGCTAACCCAAAGAAATATGCCAATGGGAAGAGTGAGTCGGAGTATTTGGGGTATCGAGTAAGGAGTGGCCAGATCAGGCCGCTGATTACTAAGGTCCCTACGACCAAAACCCAGGTGCGCTCTTTCTTGAGACTAGCGGGTCCATCCCGAGCTTCGCCATGCTCACTGCTCCCTTGACAGACCTCACCTGGAAGGCTGCCCCAAATACGGTTCAGTGGACGAAGCAGTGCCAGAGAGCCTTTCTTGCTCTGAAGCAAAGGCTGTGTAGAAAGCCACTGCTATGCAGTCCTGATTTCAGTTGGAGGTTCACCCTGCAGACGGATGTGTCAGATACAGGTCTTGGGGCACTGTTGTCTCAGGAGGTGCGGGGAAGCAAGCACCCGGTCCTGTATATCAGTAAGAAGCTCCTTCCCCGCGAGAAAAACTATAGTACCATCGAGAAGGAGTGTCGCACAGTAAAATGGGCAGTCAAGTCACTCCGGTACTACCTCCTGGAGCGACACCTCACCATGGTTACAGATCATGCCCCCTTAGCATGGCTTCACCGGATGAAGGATAACAACGGCAGAATCACGCAGTGGTACTTGGACCTGCAGCCCTATACTTTCAGGGTAGTCCACCGAGCAGGGAAACTGCATCAAAACGCAGATTTTTTCTCTCGGGATGGAATGGGGGTTTAGGATTTTCGAATGGACCGGTGGGGCCATTCTGAGGGGAAGGATATGTAACAGGGGAGATCTGTGCTGACTGTCTAGTGCATGCGTGGTTCTGAAGGAAGAGAGCAGCAGCCTCGTAAGATCCGCTTGTCAGTCATGGCAATGACACGAAGGTGGGGAAGAGGGTGGGAGAAAATAAAACGTAAGCGAAAATAACAAATGCTACTCATGCGAGAGGACTCACATAATACTTGTTTAGTGTTCGTCCACTGTCTGCTTTGTTTGTCTATTTATTTTGGCCTCAAGTGTCGTGTTCTCTTTTGTTCAAACCTTTTATTTTCTGTGTGTGTAATAAAACACTGAGCACCACTGAAAAAAAAAAAGTGCTCAAACCCGATGCCCGATTTTAAACATTTTTATGTAAACATTAACTCTTTGCGGTCCATTGTCGGACCTGGTCTGACATTGCAATTATTCCTATCCGGTCCATTGTCGGACCCTGTCCGACATCATCAAAAACGCAAAAACGGGTTTCTAGTCGTTTTTCTCCGAAAAGCCGAGAAAACCATTCAATGGCCGAGTGGGAGCGAAGGAGCCGAGACAAGCCGATAAAAAAAAAAAGGCATATCTCATGAATAGTCATACTTGCCCCTGGCATCACATAGGGGCGGTCATAGGGAAACAAGCTGGCTGTTACTGTATCAGCGCACGGACATTTGCAGAGCTTTTTTGAGATGTTATAGTAATAAAATAATGACTTGGATTGCATTATTGAGGAGTTTGGTGATAAAACGAGTGATCAGGAGATGATTGATCGGTATGTACAACTATTATTATTATTATTATTTATTTCTTAGCATATGTGAAAGCGATAGCGAACGAAAGGGTGGGGCAGGGCTGGAGATGCCTAGTGAGTGCTTTTTTGATATGCAGGGTCTTTTAAACCCGTTTGACTGTGGAAAAAAAATACTTTTAAACAGCGCGTCTAAAATTAACTGGGCGTGTGAAAATAAATTGGACCTGACGCGCAATTAATAAATGGACTGCAAAGGGTTAAGCTAGCTTTCTAACATTACCAGATCTTTCATCACAAACAGTTCTACGCTAGATTGTCACAATCAAGAGAGCTGCAAACAACACTTTACAGACAAGGGTCTCTTATCGACAGAGAGCTGCACCTGCACTAACCTGAGCGTTTGAAATGGAAGTATCGTCACACTCCCGTGCTGTTAATAACATTCTGAACTACAGAAGTCAGGTTTGGTTTCTGTTGATGTCTCTGGCATTGGTGGTTTAGCTTTTTTGTTGTAGAAAACTCCAAACATAGCTGTCTTTTTGCCATTTTAACAGGGCTCAAATTCACTCTGTTTTTAGCACATATTTTCGCTGACTGAAAAAGTCTCACACGAGAACAAATATAACAGTGAAGGGTCTTAGACACTCTTTGGTTATGTTATTAAGTTTTGAAAGTTTGAAATAAACTGTGCACTTACGTATTTTTAAATAATAAACCCTGGCAACAGTGGCATAGCCAGGATTTTTTTTTGGGAGAGGGTGGAAATGGTAACTTTTTTTAAGGTGAGTAGTCACAGTGGTGCAATTGGCAACCTGATTTCTTTTTAGTGCATTGAGGTTTTAATTTCGAAAAATAAAGAACAAACTTTTTTTTTTAACAGAAGATCCAATAACCAAATACACTGTTGTGCAAAAAAAAAAAGATTCAGTTTAGAACACTTCCGATTAAAAACAAAAAAAGAAATACAAAGCAAAGGACTTGAACTTTTAATATAATATATAATTTAATTCGTACAACCATTCATACTTATGGTTGTTCATTTTTGTTAACTGACATTTGGTGTTCAAAGCAAAGCAAACCATTTTATTTAATTTCACAAATTCTGACTAATTTAATTACCGTTTGACTGAGACAGGACTGCCGGTGGTACCTAATCTTCTGGAGGTTCAGGGGAGGAGGGACTTGTGCACACAGTTGCATTAACTACATTGTATAACCACAGCGTCTTTAAAAAAAAAAAAAAAAAAGTACGAACAGCTGATCCAAAAAAAAAACTTGGGTTGATTGACAGCAAATCCAACCACTCATTTTTTATGGTATCACACTGCACTGACATTTGCTAGCCTATCGGGCTTTGTTGAGTTGATGGATGCGCTGTAGCCTAAACAAATAATCAGAATGAAAACTAATAGGTAAGTGAACTCAGGAAATGAAACAGTTTTGCCGTTTCTCTCTCATCAGCGTCCAGAACTGTTTTCATTCTGATTTATTTCTTTAGTTATTCAATTAATAATAGGTTGTACATGTACCGCTCCATCTCCAAGACCTGGATGGACTTGGTTACCATCCCTTGATGAAGCTGGCTGCACAATCCGAGAAAAATGATAATCTTATTAGTAGGCTGGCCGCTGGCGAGGTCAGCTGGCAGTAAGATATGTCGCTAGGCAAGTATATACATAGGCTACTCATTACATAGTAGATGTCCTCTACCCCATCTATGTGTGTAATAGTTAGACTACATAGCATATAGAGTCATAGCCTATATGTTACATGCATCTGTGTGTGGTGCAGCTTGCTTATATATTTTTATTGGTTGACAGCAACGCGGTAAATAAAAAGTTTGCTTCGTAAGCGAAAAGAAAAATCAGTGCCACCCGTGCTGCCTTCGCCCCGCATAAACTATAATGGGAAGTGAAAAATATAACAATAATGCAATTTCTTTATTTCTTACACATGTTTCAGTGTGAACGATCCTAACGCAGTGGCTAAGCCACTGCCTGGCAGAAATCTGGGGGGGCACGTGACCAGGCATGGCCCCCCTACACGTCACCTCTGCTGAGCGCCGCAGTGTTTCAGTTTCACTCACCAGTACTGCCTGTCTGTGTATTTCTTTCTGGCCTGACATCACCCCTACAGCCAGCCTGTTTACAGATATATTGCAAAATAAGAACTGTCTTCAAAAGGCAGAGACTTGCAGAGCAAATAGCAATCAGTTTTTCAGAGATCTTCAGAGTTTGGACCACATAACTTGACTTTTACCCCGACTCTCATATGATAATCACTCACAAGGGAGACCATCAGTAGTTCCAAGTAAATGTAATCAGATCTGCTTGGCCAGAGCATTTATGATAATTTTCTAAAGGTAAAATATTTGATCCCTGAGAAGTTCATAGTTTAAGACGAGGGAGCTGTATCTGAGTTCCACAATAAAAAGGATGGAAATTTTTGCTAAAAATGTCAGCATGATCAGATAAAGTTTTTCACAATTAGGGTCGTAGTACATAAATTTGGCTCTATAACCCAAACAACGGTACAAAACAGCTGGAGACATGTCAACATTTAAAATGTAATAGCCTATCCTGTATAGCCAAATGAATAGAATCGCACAAGGGAGACCATGTATTCCAGATTTTGTCAGATCAGTTGCCAAAAGCATATGCATATAGGTGCCTAAAGGTGCAGATATTTGCATCTACGGCATACTGGGGAGTATTCGGCTGACATTCTATTGAGTCGGACTGGAGTGAGATAAGTTTTAAAAATTAATTTATATTTAAGTTCTCTGACATTGTTGGATATTGATGGAGAGTGAATTTTCTCACAAATTCTTGACCAAAGTGTATCCTCAATAGGGTAGTTGAGATCAGCCTCCCAAAGTGGTTTCAGCGGCAAAAAAGAGGATGTAACCCTATGTGATAAAATCAGAAATTATAATTTAGAAATTATTTTGGGTATAAAGGTAGTAGTAAGTAAAAGTTTTTCAATGTCATGAATTTGGAAACGAAATGTATTGCTTTGTGTCAGTGACTGTATAAAATGTTGAATTTTAAGATACTTAAAGAAATCTTTATAGTTATTAATAAAAGGAAGAGATCTCAGAGAGGTAGGGTGACTTGACAAGGACTCCATTTGTATCCAAAGAGAATCTTGGCGATCTAAAAGCCACCCCATCATCTGCCTAACCTGAGCTGACGAAAAATATAGTTCGAGACTGGGCAGGGCAAGGCCACCCTCCACTGAGGGCTTAGTCAAAGTTGCAAACTTAATTCTTGGTTTTTTATTGTTCCATATAAATTTAGATATGAACTTATTGATCTCTTTAAAAAAGAGTGCAATAAATAACAAGGTAGGGATTGGAAAAAATAACTAAATCTAGGTAGGATATTCATCCTGATCACATTAATTCGACCCAAAATAGAAATTGGAAGATGGGTCCAAGTTGTTAGATCTTCTTTCATTTTTTTAACTAAAGGGGAGTAGTTACTTTTAAACATATTATTAAGTATTGGGGTAATAAAGATTCCAAGGTACCTAAAACCTGCTTGAGCCCATTGGAATAGAGAAATTATTTTTAGATTTTCAGAAGGGGGAGAGTTCAAGTGGAAGGCATTGGATTTGGAGAAATTTATTTTATAACCAGAAAAAATGCTATACTGATCAATTGCACTAAGATAAACTAGTCATTGTATTTATCTTGCTCTTATTGTATTATTACTTGTACTGTAACACTTGAAATGTATTTGCTTACGATTGTAAGTCGCCCTGGATAAGGGCGTCTGCTAAGAAATAAATAATAATAATAAGAAGAAGAACACCAGGGATCGATTTTTTCAGGGTTTGTTAAATATAAGAGAATATCATCAGCGTAGAGATATTTTGTGTTCACTGTCACCTGCTAAAATACCATCAATTGTAGCCGAAGTTCTAATGGATTCCGCTAGGAGTTCTATTGCCAAGGAAAAGAGAAGTGGGGACAGGGGGCACCCCTGCCGTATGCCTCTACCAAGGGAAAAACTCTGTGATAAAATACCATTTGTAAGTACTTGAGCTTGCGGCGAAGAGTATATTGATTTAACCCATTTTATAAAATTAGGACCTAGATTAACTTTTTCAAGTACTAAGAAAAGGAAATCCCACTCAACCCTATCAAAGGCCTTTTCAGCATCTAGCGACACAATCATTGCAGATTTATTATGTTTATTTATGTTATCAATTATATTCAATAGTCTACGGATATTATCAGAGGCATACCTTCCTTTAATAAAACCGGTCTGATCTGGCTTAATCACCTTCGGGAGAAGTGACTCCAATCTCCGGGCTAATAATTTTGCAACAATTTTATAGTCTACATTAAGCAATGATATGGGTCTGAAAGATGAGCACTCTAGTGGGTCTTTATCTTTCTTTTTTAGGAGACTAATGGCAGCAGACTTCATAGAGATAGGCAAAGAGCCATTTTCAACAAAATTGTTTGCATAGGCATAAACACTGGCATGTGTTCTGGCCAAAAATATTTGTAATACTCAACTGGATAGCCATCCAGTCCAGGACATTTGTTAGAAGGCATAGCTTTAATGGCTTCTAGAACTTCCTCAGCTGTGAATGGAGCATTTAGATTTTCACGATCATCCTCTGAAATTTTTTGGAGATCGATAGCATCTAGGTAGGTTTGTTGTGTGACTTAGTTGTGATTGATAGAGTTTGTTATAGAAATCATGAAAAGTGTTATTAATAACTGTTGGATTATATGTAATATCATTATCTGGGGTTCTAATTGATTTTATAAGACGTTCGGTTTGTTCTTTCTTAAGCTGGTGAGAGAGTAATTTGCTTGGTTTATTACCAAATTCATAGAACTTCTGTTTAGTCAGAAATAGTAGTTTTTTTGTATGGTTAGTGTGATCCAAATTGAGTTTAGCTCTGGCTGCTGCCAAAAGGTTCCAGTTTGTGTCACTTGGGTTTTGCTTATGCAGCTGTTCCAGATGACTCACATGTGCTTCTAGTTCTTTTCTATGTTGTATTTGTGCTTTTTTTTTAGATGAGGCATAGGATATTAGATGACCAAGAATGGTTGCTTTAGCAGCATCCCACAGAGTAGCCGGGGAAACAGGGGAGTATGCATTGTCCTGTATGTATTGAACAATCACCTCACTAATTCCATCACAGAATTTCTGATCCAATAGAAGTGATGAATTGAACCTCCAGTATTTTGTCTTGGGGGTAAAACTATCTAAAGTTATTTCTATATAAACAGGTGCGTGATCAGAGATAACTATGGAATCAATAGAGTATGATGATACTGAGTGAGTGTATTTATGAGGAATAGAAAAGTAATCCAGACAGGAATAGGATTTATGTGAGTGTTGCGGGATGACAGAGGGTGAGGCTCAGAGACAGTTTTAAAAGTTCAAAAATAAAGCTTTTATTCAACAAAACACACAAAATAAACTGGCACGAGGGCCAAACAAAAGGTTTCAAACATAAATAAAACAAAACTCACAAATTAGGCTTCAATCCTTCCTGGCTCCTCAAACAAAAACCATAGCAAACAAAAACAGCCCTCTTTTCCTGCTTTCTCTCCTGGTTCTGGAACTCTCCCTCTGCCCAGACTGTGAGGCTGAGGCCACCTTATATACCAGGTGGCTGGGACTGATTGCAGCAATTAGCTCAATCCCAACCACCTGAAACAATTTGTAGGTAGGGCAGGGGATTAACCCTGTCCCTGCCGATCTAAACTAAAACTAATAGGCAGGGCCTCATCCTGCCACAGTGGGTTAGAGTAAAATGTGTAGTCCCTTACTCTAGGGTTTAGTTCTCTCCAGTAAGACCGACCTCTTTACATAGAGAATTCAAGGTCCTAGAGGCTCTAGAATTAGAAAGAGGAGCTTCAGAAGATTTATCAAGGTTAGGGTTCAGTACACAATTAAAGTTGCCTGCCATCAATCCCATACCCCTACAGTGCTGACTGAATAGAGTGACCATATCAGACATAAATTTAGGGGAGTCCTCATTTGGAGCATAAATATTGAGAATTGTAATATGTTGGCCCAGGAGAGATCGAGTAATTAGAATAAACCTGCCCTCTGAATCTACAATTTGATGTTCTAAAATAAAGGGAACATGTTTATTTATTAGGACAGTAGCACTCCTACTGTGGGATTTAAAGGAAGAGAAGAATAGCTGCCCCACCCAGTCTTGTTTCAGTTTAATATGTATAGACACCTTCTGTTTCTTAAGGAAAGTAATATTTTTTTTTACATTTTATTGGGTGTCCCAGGCCCTTGACATTCCATGTGACAACCCTCAGATTACTCATGGCACTGTAGTACAATATATATAAAAAAGCTCCTTTGCATTAAATAAAACTTAAAATATAATAGTTTCAGTTGTGCAGCATGCACAGTTAAGTGAATAACATATCCAGCAGTGGTAGAAAAAGAAAAAATGCAAACAAAGAGCAAAACAAACCTACATACCCTCCCCAATCCCCAGCCAAGTCCCCAAACAACCTGGCAACCAAAATCTTCTATATCAGTGAACCCTAGCTGGTAAGTACAATCAAGATTACACTTAACAGCATCATTTTTCAGGTCAAGTTAACAACCATGCTCCATTTAAACATACCCAGCCAGCGTTATAGTGAAGAGCACAGATAGTATAAGAAGTCGCCTCATTAAATGAAAAAAAAAAAATTATATGCACACACACATATATGTATACAAACATATACACATACATGTATATATACATACATACATACAGATACATACATACACCTACATACATGCATACAAACACATACACATGCATACATACACACACAGATACATACATGCATACATACATTCACATGTAACAGGTTTAATACAGAGTTTAATTCTACCAGTTTAATTTCACCAAAAGTCAATTGTGATAATGAGGTTAACTGCTCTGACACCTTGTGGTGAGACAAAGGGAGTGGACAATGCCCTTTTTAAATAATTCCGGTTTCGGGTTACCTCTTCCCAGTCACTGCTTGAATGGAAAGAGGGTTAGCATCATGACGTTTCCTCCAATCATAATCTTTAGTTTTATCGAGATAAAAGTACTCCAATAGTTTTGTAATTTTAACAAACGGAAAATAGCTTCTACCTGTAACGTTTTATTTCCATATAAGTGCGCTATATGTTTTTCATACATAAATTTTTGTTGCATTTGTGATTACTGTAGTTACACGTGGTTGCTATGCATACTGTACGTTGTCCCTCCTGCATCGGTATGCACGCAAGTAGAAAAAAAAAGTAAAAAGTACACAGTATTATAACAGCAACGAAAACAGAATCAATAGTACATTAAATATAGAGCAAACGTTTAAATGGATTTTTAATGGTCAAGAGTCAGCGAATTCATTAGGCTCCATAAATTTGCTAAACTATAACAGTAGTGTTTGCGTACATAAACCAGGGGCGTAGCTAGGAATGGAAATTTGGGTGGGCCCCAACTTCGGATGGACGGGCAAGTACCAAAGGTCTGACGTCACAGTAAATAGTTTACATTACAAACATGATTTAAATCAATTAAAACTCTGAATACATCAAATATCTCAGCGGGGTTGAGCAGCGCAACGTAGCCAAGACTGAAAATGTATGGTGCCGAGTGAAGCAAGGCGAACATGTTTTGCAGTTTATAACAGCAGTTGCACGTATACACTACAAATACAAAACACATAAGCATACATACAACCTACAGAAACAAACACACTATGCACAATAACTGCAAAAACCGTTTCATTTGACAAAGTGCAAACAGAAACTAAAAAAATCCCCAAACAAAAAAAAGCTGTATATTTTTTTTCTTAGCTGTATTGTAATCTTTTAGCTATATTGTAATAACTTGTTACCTCTGTAAGTCACCCTGCATAAGGGCGTCTGTCAATCAAAAATTAAAAATCAGGCTAAGCTCCTGCTGCCTTCAAACCAAAACTAAAATCTTAGCTGTGCTGAGAATACCTGGTTTCCAGCTAAATATGGCTGCTTTCGTTTTCACTGCATTTTCTCAGGTACAGCAAAAGAAAGATTTTGTGTTGGCTGAAAAAACGTAACAAGCAGACAAAAAAAGATTTTTTTAAAACAAACTTGAGTGACGCATTGAGCAACATGTTCAAGTTTTCTAAACCTTTTAAAATTATGTTGACACGCTAATGAAAAGGAACGTGCAATTTCCATATTTTGCTGCCTTTAAAATAAATCTCCACAGGAGAAAAGTTAACAGCAAACCTTAAATGACAAAACCCAAGTTTTTGTATTTCTTTACATTTCTAATACTACGAAGAAATAATTCTGAAGTTTTAAAATCACAGATACCTTCAAATTATTAATAAATTGTATATTTTTTTATTATCCAAGAAAACATAATAAACATCTATACAATTACAGGCAGATAGAGATAAAGTTACAAAGTTACAAGCTAAATTATAACAAAATTATATACAGTACTGTGCAAAAGTTTTAGGCAGGTGTGAAAAAATGCTGTAAAGTAAGAATGCTTTCAAAAATAGACATGCTAATAGATTATATTTATCAATTAACTAAATGCAAAGTGAGTGAACAGAAGAAAAATCTAAATCAAATCCATATTTGGTGTGACCACCCTGTGCCTTCAAAACAGCATCAAGCATCAATTCTTCTAGGTACACTTGCACACAGTTTTTGAAGGAACTCGGCAGGTAGGTTGGCCCAAACATCTTGGAGAACTAACCACAGTTCTTCTGTGGATTTAGGCAGCCTCAGTTGCTTCTCTCTCTTCATGTAATCCCAGACAGATTTGATGATGTTGAGATCAGGGCTCTGTGGGGGCCATACCATCACTTCCAGGACTCCTTGTTCTTCTTTACGCTGAAGATAGTTCTTAATGACTTTCGCTGTATGTTTGGGGTCATTGTCATGCTGCACAATAAATTTGGGGCCAATCAGATGCCTCCCTGATGGTATTGCATGATGGATAAGTATCTGCCTGTACTTCTCAGCATTGAGGAGACCATTAATTCTGACCAAATCCCCAACTCCATTTGCAGAAATGCAGCCCCAAACTTGCAAGGAACCTCCACCATGCTTCACTGTTGCCTGCAGACACTCATTAGTATCGCTCTCCAGCCCTTCGCGAACAAACTGCCTTCTGCTACAGCCAAATATTTCACATTTTGACTCATCAGTCCAGAGCACCTGCTGCCATTTTTCTGCACCCCAGTTCCTGTGTTTTCGTGCATAGTTGAGTCGCTTGGCCTTGTTTCCACGTCGAGGTATGGCTTTTGGCCGCAAGTCTTCCATGAAGGCCACTTCTGACCAGACTTCTCCGGACAGTAGATGGGTGTACCAGGGTCCCACTGTTTTCTGCCAGTTCTGAGCTGATGGCACTGCTGGACATCTTCCGATTGCGAAGGGAAGTAAGCATGATGTGTCTTTCATCTGCTGCAGTAAGTTTCCTTGGCCGACCACTGTGCCTACGGTCCTCAACGTTGCCCGTTTCTTTGTGCTTCTTCAAAAGAGCTTGGACAGCACATCTGGAAACCCCTGTCTGCCTTGAAATTTCTGCCTGGGAGAGACCTTGCTGATGCAGTATAACTACCTTGTGTCTTGTTGCTGTGCTCAGTCTTGCCATGGTGTATGACTTTTGACAGTAAACTGTCTTCAGCAACCTCACCTTGTTAGCTGAGTTTGGCTGTTCCTCACCCAGTTTTATTCCTCCTACACAGCTGTTTCTGTTTCAGTTAATGATTGTGTTTCAACCTACATATTGAATTGATGATCATTAGCACCTGTTTGGTATAATTGTACACCTGACTATATGCCTACAAAATCCCTGACTTTGTGCAAGTGTACCTAGAAGAATTGATGCTGTTTTGAAGGCAAAGGGTGGTCACACCAAATATGGATTTGATTTAGATTTTTCTTCTGTTCACTCACTTTGCACTTTCTCCTCTAAATGTGCCACCCTGTCCTTGAGATAATTTAATAATTATTTTTTAAATTATTTATTTCTTAGCAGACGCCCTTATCCAGGGCGACTTACAATTGTTACAAGATATCACATTATTTTTACATACAATTACCCATTTATACAGTTGGGTTTTTACTGGAGTAATCTAGGTAACGTACCTTGCTCAAGGGTACAACAGCAGTGTCCCCAACCGGGGATTGAACCCACGACCCACCGGTCAAGAGTCCAGAGCCCTAACCACTACTCCACACTGCTGTCCATGATTAATATAGCAGATCGTTTGCTGGTATTGCAGATTCTAAACCAGCAATCCTTTCCTCCGCAGTTTCAATGCGTGTTCCCAGCACATTAATTCTCTGAATGATCTCAGTTAGCGAGTTTTCTTGAGTAGTAACTGAGGACACGATAGCATTTAGGCAGCCATCGAACACATCAAATTTAGTGTCAAACCTCGAGCTAAGAGATTTCAGCTCAGCTAAAATTTCTGGAAGTAGTTCTACCGCGTTGGGAGCCGGAGTAGCTACAGGTGCTGCTTCAATGGTGGCCGAGGCGGCAGTCTGAGACGAGCCCCCCAGGCCCTGAGAAGGATCTTTAGTCTTCTTAGCGTTGGCAGACTTATGAGAGTGAGTAAAAAGCGAACAGTCTTTAATCCCCTGGTTGTTAGCCATGTTTTAAAGTAATTAAAAAATGCAAGTGAGTGAATAAAGTGGAGGTAACACCAAAATATAGCTAGTGAGTATCGGAGCTAAAAGATCAAGCATCCATCTAGATCAGTGGGTCACATGATCCCCCCACATTTCTTATCTTTAAGTTAATGATACATTCTTAAAGGATCTGGTCAACTCCTTTTTCAAAACTAATTGGATATAACTTGTTGCCAAAAAATATTGGAACATGATTTCATCGCTCTCTTTTTCCAACTCCTCCTTTTTCTAAAAAGTCAGCTGGACCAAAGTTCACAGAATCTTTGCTATAATATAATACAAGTATATGTGTATATATGAGAGATGTTTTTAACACGTAAAACCAGCTCTATTTGATTATATTTAGATGAGTCAAAAATATATGTTCCTCCTAGCCGCATATTATGTTACCTTTTCAGTGTGTCATCAATGGGCCAGTTCATATACAAATGTGTGTTAACAAAGTATGGGACAAAGACTGCCTTTGAATAAACATACAGTGGTCAGTTCAGTTATTTTCATTTAAATTTTAAACTATAATGAACATGTTAAATATAATAGCCTTATATTAACTTGTACCATGGTTGGACCAAGCCTGACCTCTCTCTCTTTTTCTAAAAGTTGCCTGCACAAGCAGGTTTCCACACACCTTGTTTACTTGCCAAGGCTAGTGTTTTAATTAATATGAAACTCCACTGTTAGCACTTTTCCAAATTCACTGCATGAGTCATTTTTTGGCTGATTCATGAGACACCAGGACCAGTATCTTTTCAGATAATACAAAAAAAAGGTTTACATCCTAATTTTTATAACTCAGCTCTCATTATTATCTTATGCTATAATGAGATTCATACTCCTGTCTTTCTTAAAGCACCTTCCGTTAGTTATGATTCAAGGTTGACAAATCCCACTTTCAAGAGCCAACACCGAATCCTGCTTTGAGGTGCCAAAGACTAAGCTTTATTTTTTGAAGGTCTAATGCCCTTCCAGAATTATACTGTGTGTCTGAGACAAACATATTACAATAAAACCTTTATATAAGCTAAACATGTATATTCTTTGGTTTAATTGATATTGTAATGTCTAGACTTTTTGTTTAGTTGGAGGAACTGAACTAATTCTTAAATTGATTAAATTAAATTAAAATTATCGCAAATGTGTCTTAACAATATGTTTGCAATATTGTCAACGCCATGCTTCTGTTATAATAAACTTTTACTATGTGCTTTCAACAGTTTAACTTTAAGTGACATTATAAGATGTATTTCACATTGCTGCTTCAGTATAACAGTTGCTCCTAGAAATTGTAATATTATTTTACTCCATTGATAAATCTTTCAAGATTTTAATGGAAGGTCCAGTTATTTATATCTAAATACAGGCTACCATTAATATACCATAATGCCATAGTGCTACAGTAACTGAACTAAGTCTGACCTTCTTCACTGTTCATACAAAATCCAGTCAAAGCAGGTTTTAAGACAGCCTTTGCTTTTTGCCAATTTTAGGGTTGATTAATATGAGACATGAAGTAATGAAAGTAAAGTAACGAAAGAAGCTACTTTTACTCATAAAACTGTAATATGTTAACAAGGCCTTATGATATGAGCCTGCCAAGTTTAACTCCTTCCAGCAGATGCTGTCATAGACTGCACACAACATCTATCCATTGTTTTCTACTGAGTATACAGGTCTTTTTTAAAAGAACATATACAGTATTACTATAATTATTGAGAAAGAGTATATCATATTATTTCAATCAGTACAGGTTAGTTTAAATCATCCAATAACTCGGCACATTCCCAACAGGATTCAAACTCTGCGCCAGGCTCAGCTCGGACTGGTTCTGTGAACACCACGACAGGCCTGTGCACATCTGCTAAAAATATTTTCTAAAACACATTACAGTCATTACAATATTTGTTGCAGTTTCACAAATGTTCAATTTGTTTCCCAAAGATCGGCCTGCTTCCAGTAGCTGTGACAGTCTTGGGTCAGTTTCTGCTCACAGGTGTGGGTGACAGTCTTTAAAAGCCTGATACCTGCAAAAACTGAAATCTTGTTAGCTGGGCTCCCATCTCTACATTCCCATTCCCATCACTAGTGGGAAGACTTCAAATAAATTAAACTGTTTCTATCTAAGAGTCAGACATCTCGGCCGCATATACCTTTCACTCAAAAAAGGTGCTCGCCAAAGGGAAGGCAGGAAGTTGTACAAGGGAAGGCAGGAAGTTTTAGGGTCACTCCGTGACAGTTTTTTTTTGGTCATCTTTGTCAGTACATGGGTGGACCTGATGGTTGGTATGTTTGAAGCTGGGGTGGGGTTGGTCGCCAACTGTTCCAACCGTGCTTCCTGCAGCTACTCTTCATGAAGCCGATTGGTTTCCTGTTGGGCAACCGTGACACCCGCCAGAGTTGCTTGTTGTGCAGTTGCAACCACTGCAAGGGCTTCTTGTTGCGCAGACAGGTTCTGCATCAAACCTCTAAACATCTCCCCATGATGTTTGCGAATACGTAACTTGCACCTGCTGCTTTCTAGACCAGTGGGTACTGCAGTGGAAATCTGCAGTTTTAGCACATCCCACTCTGACACCAAACGTGACCCACCGTCCACCTTACTGTTGGATTTGCTTCGAATGGTGTTGGCAGAAGTTGGAGACCAGAATGAAAATAATAATTCTGTTTTAATTACAAAACAAAACACACTGATAATAACACAGTCCTGAGCGTATTCCAGGTTCGTGTCCCTTTTCCCGGGGACAATCCGCAGGTAAGTTGTTGTTGCTGTTCCACATTGTTTGTACTCCTGGTGGCTGGCACCTCGGTTGTGGTTTCATTCTTAATTTCCGACTGTTCTGAGATCATCCAACAAATGGTTCTGTGAGGTCAGGATGATTTTGACATGTCTTGTTACTTTATTTCAAAGCTTTAGCGACATCTCGTGTGGCATGCCAGGATCTGCACATGATGCGTATATGCGTCAACACGCACTTCCGCAGGTTAGTATTTTTAAGGGATTAATGTATTGTTAATGAAAATAGGCTATTCAGTTATGTGTAGACTGAAAGTATAAAGATTTTACATTTTCCTCACATATTCCTAACTTAACAGTGTTTGTGTTTAATGCTGTAGTTTCAAAGTAAGTGCTTGATATTTATTACTATAAAATGTTTGGAGAGATGTCAGTATGGCTCAAAATTCAATAGATTTAGACTTTTGCATACATTTCACATCCTTTTTTATGATAGTAATCTAGATTTCCCTTTCATTCAGGCAATACAGCATATAGGGGATCAGGGTACCCTTATATCTAGTCGGTGATGCTGCATACCCCCTACCCTGGCTTATGTAACCCTACCCGTCTGGACTGCTGACAGCTGCTGAAAAAGCATTCAACACCAATACGGGTAGAGGTTGGGCAAATATGGGTAGAGGTTGAACAGGCATTTGGGCACTTGGAATGGAGGTGGCGGATACTGCTGAAACGGACTGGAGTGCAGCATGAGTTTGTTCCCAAAATTGCCACTGCCTGCTGTATCCTGCACAACCTGTGTCAAGAACAAAATTAGGTGTTCAGGAATCAGGTTACCTTAGCCGCTAGTTTCAATTGGACACCAGCAATCAGGCAAGTCAGGGTTTCACCCTTGCACAGCCTGCAACGCCAATATCCTGCAAGAGGACAAGCATTCTCTCTGTGTGCCATGCTTGGGCGTTCAACATGCCTCCTTGGCCCTCGAAAGGGAGGTGGCCTGTAACATCTGTGAGGCCTTCCAGCCCCGGGTGAAGGAAGCTCATTTGGGGAGGGCCATGAGCTCAGCGTCACTATGGAGGGACCGTGGGCGGCTCTTGGAGCCCCAGCCTTGTGCAGTCCAGGACCGCCCGCAGTCGCTCCCCATTACCACGAGGGAGAAGGGCGAAGGGTTCCAAGCAGGCAAGGGATATTATGGACCTTAAGGCCCAGGTGGCCCAGGTCTTAGAGCTCTTGGCTAAACAGGCACTAGCAGCCCAGGCCCAGGCCCCGTTGCAGCCCCAGTTGCCATACCCCCTCCCCTAGGGGAGTTCAGGGAGGATGGGAAGAGGTGTCTCAGCCAGTGCAAGAGGACACACTCTCCATAGCAGACTGTGGGGAGAAGGCCTCCTTCTCTTTTAACATGCAGGTGGGCGAGACCCCTGCTGAGGAAGAACCTGGCTTCAAGATGGCCTCGGAAGCCAGTGCAGCCCTGTTGTCCAGCTCAGTTTCGGCTCTTATGGGACGCGCTGCAGCTTTCTTGCAGGTCCCTTGGATGCCAGCAGCGGAACCACGTCGGTCCGTGTTCCGGACACAGGCGATGGCTCCTCGCCCTCAGAAGTTCCTGGCCTTCCCAGACTTCACGGAGGAGGTACACTCCTCCTGGGACTGTCCGACCTCAGACTCCTGGGTGCTCACCACCGTGCAAAATGGTTTCGCACTTCAGTTCCGCTTGGGAAGCGTTTATGAGTTTCCTGTGCTGCCATTCGGCCTCTCCCTAGTTCCTCATACATTTTAAAAGTGCGTGGACGCTATCCTGGCTCCCCTGCAGCTGCAGGGGATCAGAGTATTAAACTCGATGACTGGTTGATCTGTTCCCAGTCGTGGGAGGGAGCACTGGCCCACACGGCAGATGTGACAGAGCATCTGGCGAGGCTGGGCCTAACCATCAACGATGCAAAGAGTTGGCTTACACCGGTGCAGTGCACTACATACTTGGGGCTATGGCTGGACTCCATTACGATGTGCGCAGACCTGTCAGATGACAGAGTTGCAGCTATCCAAGGTTGCCTCTCCCTGTTTCAACAGGGATCGCAGGTCACCCTCCTATTGTGCCAGAAACTATTGGGTCTGATGACCGCAGCCACATCAGCCATTCAGCTGGGTCGGCTTCGTATGCGCCCGCAACAAGCGTGGCTCAGTGCGTTCCGCCTCAATGCCAAACGTGACAGACACCGTCGGCTGACTGTGTCTCACGCGTGCTCGGCAGCTCTACGCTGGTGGAGGACTTCCTCTCACCTGCATGAAGGTGTGCGAATGGGAGTAGTATTGAACCGCCAAGTGGTGATGACAGACGCCTCCAACTTGGGTTGGGGGGCGGTCTGGGAAGGCAGAGGAGTACGCGGATCCTGGCTGGACCGCTGGACATCCCTGCACATAAACATACTGGAGTTGCAAGCGGTACTCCTTGCTCTCCACCACTTTCTCCCAGTGCTGAGCGGCATGCATGTGTTGATCCGGACGGACAACACGACAGTCGTGGCTTATGTCAACCGCCAGGGTGGCCTACGGTCCCCGGGGTTGCATCACATAGCCTTCAGGCTACTGAAATGGGCTCAGAGGAACTTGCTGTCCCTACGGGCGACGCACGTTCCCATTGCAGTGAACTGGGCAGCAGACCTCCTTCTCCAGGAGCGGTCTGCATCCGTCAGAGTGGCGACTCCACTCTCAGATAGTGGAGCGCATTTGGGAACGGTTCAGGAAGGCGTAGGTCGATCTCTTTGCCTCGGCAGAGACGACACATTGCACACCTATTGTACTCCCTCCTCCGCTTGGGCAGTCCACTCGGCGTAGATGCCCTAGTGCACGAATGGCCCAAAGCGTGTTTGTACACTTTCTCGCCTATACCGCTACTCCCGGCTTTTCTCAATAAAGTCCGGTTAGAGAAAGCGTCAGTTCTCCTAGTGGCCCCCAAGTGGCCGAGAAGAATCTGGTTTTCGACGCTGTCCAGGCTTGGTGTCTGGCTAGAAGCCATGACCCCATATCTTGCCCTATGCCGGTCATCTTACAGTTTCTGCAATAACTGCTTGATGCTGGTAGGTCACCTTCCACCTTGAATGTGTATTTAGTAATACAGTGTATTAAATGTAGCTATTTTATTTATTTAAGCAGTGATTATAAAATATGTTATACACTACCGGTCAAAAGTTTTAGAACACCTCCATTTTTCCAGTTTTTATTGAAATTTACGCAGTTTAATGTCTCAATGTACTCTGAAATTAAAGGATAGAACAAATAAACAATTGGAGATAAAAAAAGAAATTATGGAATCGTTTTGTTTAACAAAATTTAATCTAAATTTTTGACTCATCAAAGTAGCCACCTTTTGCACATATAACAGCCGAACACACTCGTGGCATTCTTTCTACAATGGAAATCAAATATTGTTCGGAAAGTTCTTCCCAACACTGTTGCAGAAGTTCCCACAAATGTGTTGCACTTGTAGGTTGCTTTGCTTTCACCCTTCTGTCCAGTTCATCCCAAACCAGCTCGATGGGGTTTAAGTCTGGAGACTGTGCTGGCCATTCCATGATTTGAAGCCTACCATCTTGTTCTTTTCTTCTAAGGTAGTTCTGACATAGCCTGGAGGTATGTTTTGGGTCATTATCTTGCTGTAGGATGAACCCCTGACCAACTAGGCATATACCAGAGGGTATTGCATGGCGCTGCAAAATGCTGTGGTAGCCGTTTTGGTTCAGGGTGCCACTCACTCTGTGCAAGTCGCCGACTCTGGATCCAGCAAAAGAGCCCCAGACCATCACGCTTCCTCCTCCATGTTTGACAGTTGGTGTCACACACCGAGGAACCATCCTTTCGCCTACTCGACGGCATACAAAAACACTGCGTGATGAACCGAAGATTTCAAATTTTGATTCATCGGTCCATAAGACCTTCTTCCGGTCTTCAGTAGTCCACTGGCGGTGCTTCATGGCCCAGGCAAGCCTCTTTTTCTTATTTTGCCATCTTAGCAATGGCTTTCTTACTGCCACTCGACCTGTCAAACCTGCAGCTCGAAGTCTTCTCTTCACAGTTGAAGCTGAGACTTGCTTACTTCGACCAGTGTTAAGCTGTGCTTGAAGCTGTTGTCCTGTGAGCTGCCTATCACGCAAGCTGTTGACTCTCAGAAACTTGTCTTCTGATTCTGTTGTGGCTTTGGGTCTGCCAGACCTCTTCCTGTCAGAGTTTCCTCCAGTTTCCAAGTGCCTTTTGATGGTGTAGGAAACTGTACTCACTGGCACCTTGGCTTTCTTTGCAATTTCTCTAAAGGAAAGACCTACACTTTTAAGGGTTATAATGGTCTGTCTGTCTTCCTTTGTTAATTGCCTTTTTCTCGCCATTATGATAGCAATATACTACTTCCTGCAGTACAATACTGTCCAAATAATGCTTAAGAGGGTGTAGTAACACAGTTCCAACACTGCTTTTATACAGACAGAGGGTTTGTAAGTAATCAACAAAAGTTGGGACACCTGTAGGAATTGATAGCATCAACTTTCAAGGCTTAATTTACTTCCATTGCTGCAGAACAGCTGTAAGTTGTTAACCCATTACTTGTTCCCTGAAAAAGGCCTTTTTGTATAACTCCGAAATGTACATTATTTTTCAGTTTTTGGTAACCTAAACTTTTTTTTTAACCTCTGGCAGTTTACCGCTTACCTTTGTACCATTTCAGGTTATTCACTGGACTTGAACTGCTTAAATTTCAATAAAAACTGGAAAAATGGGGGTGTTCTAAAACTTTTGACTGGTAGTGTATGTACGTATTAGTATTAAACTGTGTATTGATTTGATTGTGTTTTGAGGGGAGTGTTTTCGGCGTATGTAGCTATAGTGTTTTGCTCTTGAAAGGGAGTGTTTTGAACGTGAATTCAAAGTGCAGCAGAATGTTTTGAACGTACACTCATTACACTCTGAATCTAGAGTGTTATCAACTTACATTCAAACACCCTGGCGTGTTTTATACTGTGTAGTGTTTTGGGTGTCCTACACCGCCACTATTTTCTAGGAAATACACAATATTTTGAGGCTATTTGTGACAAGATGGCTCGAGCGGTGACGTCACGGACCAGGAAGGGATACACAGACAAGCTGCTGCGGTGTAAACCGAGATGTGACTGCGCTCTGTTCTTTATTAAATCATAATAAAATAAACAGTTTAAACAAAACACACAAACAAAAACGCACAAGGGCCAAACAAACAAGTAAATAAATAAACAAATAGTTTCGTGCTGGTAGGACCATGCGTCTAGCAGTTGCTTACTTTTACTAAGACAAAAAACTCCTTTCTCCTCCCGTTCTCCACAACACGAACACCCAACCCCGAGTGAGTGAAAACTGCTCCTTTTATGCAGTTGTACCAAGACCCGATTGCTAATCAATCATTCAATTTGAAATCTCGGCACAACTGCATGTGAACTAATCTGTGCATTCTACCCACTATCACATATTACCTGCACGTGAAGTGATATGCAATCCTCGTGCCTAAATACAAATCTTTATTACTAACACTCTTGAAACACAGACCCATTTATATCCTGTGTACCAATGTCTATACACCAACATTTAACACACAACATGCAACATATAACACAAAAGGCCACCTCCCCCCTTGTCCCAAAGTCTCGGCCATTGTCCTGGCCTAGGGACAGGGGCAGCAACGGGCCAAAGGTGGCGGCCACGGTGGGATGTCCTCCTCCCTCCCAAACAGCCGTAGCGTTCCGATGGCCCGCGCACAGGCTGGCTCCTCTGGCCAAAAAAATTTTGGGGGTGGTCTCCTGACCTCCCCCCCATCTTCAGCGCCGGCAGCTCCGCTCCGTGGGGCTCCGCCACCGTTCTCCTGCAGCAAAATTGCTGCAGGGGAGCTGGTCTCCTGACCTCCCCTTCTTCATGGCCGGCAGCTCCTTCCGAGGGGCTCCGACCACAATTTCTCCTGCCGAAAGTGCGGCTGGGGAGTTGGTCTCCTGACCCCCTTCTTCATGGCCGCAGCTCCCCTTCATGGGGCTCCAGCCACAGTATTTCCTGCCGCATGGCAGGACTGGTAGCGACCTCAGGCAAAACAGGACCCTCGGGAGGCGACGGCAGCAGCAGCGGACCCTCGGGAGGCGAACTCGGGAGGGGAGCCCCTGGCCATGGAGGCAGCAGCGGGAGCTCCACTTCTCCCTCGTACCCTATAACTGGTGGCTCTCCAGGCGATGCGGAGCAACAGGCAGCCCCAGGCGATGCGGAGCAACAGGCAGCCCCAGGCGATGTGGAGCAACAGGCAGCCCCAGGCGATGCGGAGCAGGCATCCTTGGGTGGTGCGGAGCAGGCATCCTTGGGCGGTGCGAGGCAGGCATCCTTGGGCAGTGCGAGGCAGGGCAGGAGCAATCCTCTCATGACGGTGGATGTGGAACCAGCAGGTATTCACCCTCTGCTGGTGGAGGTGGAGATGGAACCAGCAGGTATTCACCCTCTGCTGGTGGAGGTGGGAGGGGCAAGCAGTCCTCCCACGGCGGTTGAGGCGGAACCAGCAGGTATTCACCCTCTGCTGGTGGAGGAGGCGGAGGCAGAGGCAGCTCCTGCTGCTCTGCCCCTAGCGGTGGTGGAGAAAGAAGCAGCTCCTGCTGCTCTGCTCCTGGCGGTGGTGGAGACAGAGGCAGCTCCTGCTGCTCTGCTCCTGGTGGTGGTGGAGACAGAGGCAGCTCCTGCTGCTCTGCTCCTGGCGGTGGTGGAGACAGAGGCAGCTCCTGCTGCTCTGCTCCTGGTGGTGGTGGAGACAGAGGCAGCTCCTGCTGCTCTGCTCCTAGTGCTGGAGACAGTGGCGAGGGCTCCTCACCCTCTGGCGTTGGAGATGTCAGCAGTGGCTCCTCACCCTCTGGCACTGGCGACGGCAGCAATGGCTCCTCTCCCTCTGGCGTTGGAGATGGAAGCGATGGCTCCTCTCCCTCTGGTGCCGGAGACAGCAGCAACGGCTCCTCTCCCTCTGGCGCTGAAGACGGCAGCAACGGCTCCTTTCCCTCTGGCGCTGGAGACGGCAGCAACCACTCCTCTCCCTCTGGTGCTGGAGACGGCAGCAATGGCTCCTCTCTTACTGGTGCTGGAGACGGCAGCAATGGCTCCTCTCCCTCTGGCATTGGAGATGGCAGCAATGGCTCCTCTTCCTCTGGCGCTGGAGACCTAAGTACCCCACGGGACTTGCGACCAGCCCCGCGCTGCTGTTGCTGCGCCTCTTGCTGCTGTTGTTGTTGCTGCTGCTGCTTTCTCCTCCGGCTACTTTTCCCTATTTTTTCCTTTCAAAAAAACACAAAAAAAACATTCTTCCTTTCTCCACTCTTCACAAAAATTACAAAAAAAACCCCCGCAGTATTCCTGGTCCAGCTGCTGGAGGCGTTTTGTCCCTCCTCTGACACAATATGTGACAGGATGGCTCGAGCGGTGACGTCACGGACCAGGAAGGGATACACAGACAAGCTGCTGCGGTGTAAACCGAGACGCGACTGCGCTCGGTTCTTTATTAAATCATAATGAAATAAACAGTTTAAACAAAACACACAAACAAAAAGGCACAAGGGCCAAACAAACAAGTAAATAAATAAACAAATAGTTTCGTGCTGGTAGGACCCGCACGTCTAGCAGTTGCTTACTTTTACTAAGACAAAAAAACTCCTTTCTCCTCCCGTTCTCCACAACACGAATACCCAACCCCGAGTGAGTGAAAACTGCTCCTTTTATGCAGTTGTACCAAGACCCGATTGCTAATCAATCATTCAATTTGGAATCTCGGTACAACTGCATGTGAACTAATCTGTGCATTCTACCAGTGATCACATATTACCTGCAAGTGAAGTGATATGCAATCCTCGTGCCTAAATACAAATCTATATTACTAACACTCGTGAAACACAGACCCGTTTATATCCTGTGTACCAATGTCTATACACCAATATTTAACACACAACATGCAACATATAACACAAAAATACACACAGGGGCGGGACCCTCCGCCACACTATTCCACAGCCGACCATGGACAGACCATGGACATCCAGAATCAGGGGCAACCAGCATAGGCTATATGTGTCAGTCCTGAGGGTTTAATAGTTGATCTTATTTTAAACATAATAGCATGCATTACAATGTCATGACAACTGGACTAGATTCTCAAAGATGTTTACTCCAAAACATTATTAGCATGATATTTTCACAAAATAATAACACACCCAATAAAGTTGTCATTTGAAGATGGGACTGTTGTAGTTTTGAGTTGTTTTTTATTTATTTTAGAATTGTGAATGGTGTTTTTTTCCCCAGCAGACACAACTAATACTAATGATGATTTGCAGTAAATAGCTTTGAGAATCTAGCCCTGTGTCTGATTTGGCTTTGTTGATTTTGTAAAGATGTCTGAGTCCATGAACCGTTATCCGGTGACCATGCACACCGCAATCGAACCAAAGAGACAGGGTAATCTGCATTCACAGTTATAGAGCTTGTAACCTCATCTAACGACAGGGGGCAGAATCTGTAACATCAGTGCACCACACAGCACTGTAGTTTTGTGCAACCAACTAAAGCCCTGTCATGAAAGTGTTGAGCATATTCTTTCATAGCTCAAAGGTAAATATGGCAGCACTGCTTTTGGCAAACCTGTGCAGGTAGTTTTAAAGGATACAAGGGAAAATCCACAAAAGCACAAATCGTTTCTTGCAGAAGAGGTTAACAGTGTGCTGTGCAGAGGGCATTCCTGACTTAAAAGCTCTCATTCAATACAGACTAATAAATATGGAGGCCTGAGTTTTATGGAGCAATACATTTCTCAGTCAGTATATAAATGTCAAGCCCCTAGTTTAAAAATTACAGATTCATGAGGCATTAAACTATCAGTTTTTGAAGTATTTTATTGTTATGAGTGTTTAAATAAATTGTTGTCATTTACCAGGGGAACAGCAATTTCCCACCTAAATTGGAACACAGGTGCCTCTTCGTTTTAACTTTATAAACACATTTTCCTAACTTTCAGTTCCATATCACTGCAGCTCATATCTTTTGCCATAGCTAATCCTTACTTGTGGGTTGTCCAGATATGTCAAGTCTTTGGGTGTGAGACTCACACATTAGCATGCTATGTCACGCTCAAACGCATTCCTAAGATTATCGCACGCATTTTGAGTAGCGTCAGTTAATTGCGGTTAAATGCGTGATTAACAACAAAGTTGATTAGGACTGTGAGAAAGCTACTTTGTATTTCCTCACCATTCTCAAAAACCCAGTGCAACACAAAGGAACTTGCTGTTGTTAACCAATGCCATGAAGGAAACGTAAAAAAGAAATGTGAATGTACTTACCAGCGGGGATGCTTGCCTGGGTCTGATCCGGGAGGGAGCGCGTACCTGCAAATAAATACCAAAAGAGAAGAAATAAGTAAACCTTAACAGGGTTTAAAATGACAAATCATGGCTATTATATCTGAAAAAGGATCCATTGAGATATAATGCAATGTTAGTTTATTTTAGCATTTACCTGTCGGGTGAGAGTTGATGTGTGTGGTTTTAGTTTGTGTTTTGGAACTTTGAAAATGGCGCCACGAACCTGCGCTTGAGTATGTGTAACATCTATATGCAAGCTCATGCACGCTATTTTTTAGGATGAGGGCGAGCCTAATGTACCTTGATGCATGGGGGGAAAAGCATACGTGTACTGCATTGAGATTATAGTAAATTAGGCTGTGTTGCCTGTATGTGACTTACTGAAATATAGATAAATACTGATAACAGTATTTAACTATGTTTATGGTTATATTTTTATTACAGATGTATTGTTTTTAAAGTGCAATACTGTATTGGTCTAATAGTTAACTTACCTGGGATAATGGTATAACCTAAAGGGGAGGAGCCTGGGACAGGTATAAAAAGGCAGCTTTGTGACTTAGTAGGGAGTTGACGGTTGAGAGCTGTGAGAGGAAGGCGTCTTGGGCTGTGGCTGTAGTGAGCCAGTGTTATTTAAAACAGCAAAACCCTCTTTGCAAACTGACCTGTAAGTTGATGGTCCAGTTTGTGTTTTTTTTTTGTTTTGTTTTGTTTTCCTTCTGTAAATAAGTGTGAAATAAGTTTCACAAGCGTTAAGTGTTGGCTTCCTGTGTTCCTGGTGATTGGAGAAATAAAAGATTGCAATTTTTTGGAATTGCTGCTGCTGATTTGCCTGCCACCACTCTTGCCTTACCCTGCACAATCACAATACTACAAAGACGTTAATGTTTGTAACTCGGATCAATGTCAAATCCGGTTTGCCTGTATAAGGTACCCGTTGCCCATTTTGAGTAAATATATAAAGATTTAAAATATTTCTTCTCAGGGGCTGTAAGAGACAACAGTCAGCTACATCCGGTGCCTCGGGCACGGGACTTAGAGCATGGAAAGCTGCTTTGTAAGTTTGTGTACTGTGGTAACCATGGAGACTACTGGCATTCTATACGCACGCAAGAGGAGAGAGGAGGCTACGCAGTGTGTGTGTGAACAATGAACTGTCAAAAAACAAGCAGGACTTGTTAGAGGGTAATATGAGCAATAATATACAAACCGAGTGTTTTTCAAAACAATGATCACTATGACAAGGTGATATGCAAAATAAACATATTGTTGTATTGATAAAACAGTTTTCTTTTTTGTTAGGTTTATATAGGTTATTAACTCTGGTCCTCAGGGATCTCCAATCATCCAGGTTTTTGTTCCAACCAGCAAATAATTGTTTTTATTAAAATCTACTGGTTTGCATTGCATATAGAATTCTCACATGCCCTAGACTTTAGTATGAATTAGGACATTGAAGTGTTTAATATGCAATATTAAGCAGTGTACATTACAAACTATTAAGTGCTGGCTGGATTAAAAACCTGGTTACTGGACTAAAGATGAGAGTCCCTGTCTTAAGCAAAGACCTAACACCACACTGGAAAGTCTCTCTCTTTGACCTTGAATCTCACTTTTTGGGCTGTAAATCTCACTCTTAAGGAAAGCTAAACCTTGGCATCTCTGGTTGTCTGACACATGTCCACCGCTCAATGAGCCAGTTTCCATGCAGGACTATTTACACGTGAAGTGGCGATGAGCGTGCACGTTTGGGAGAATTACTCATGTGAATCAGGATTGTGGCCGAAAGAAAAATGGCCAAAGAGAGGGCTGGGGTAAATCTCATTTACTCGTGTAAATGATGAAAAACAAGGGAAAACCACGTCCATTTTCACATGCAAACTCGCATTTCACTTGAAACTAAATGAGCTTGTTTGTCCTTATGGGACACAGCTCTAAATATTGCAAGATAGCAAAAAGTGGGCGGTTTTATGGTTAGCAGTGATGTATTATTTCACCTTAATGATAATGTGGGCAGTTTTTTGTTTTCATTGTTGTTTTTTGCTGTGTGTCTGTCCTGTCATGCTGTATATCTTGTGGGCTTATAGTTTTGTATAAAACCACTTACAAATATACCATGAACTGCAGTGTACACTTGTTATAGTATCAAAACAGCTGTTTGAGAACAGCTGTGTAAAAACTACACTAAAGTTAAAAACGAAGAGCAAGTGAGCTGCTTAAATGTCTGTAACTGAATTAATTCCTGTGCTTTTTTTGATCCCAGCTGTGTACGAAGACAATGCGTGTCCGCCCTCCACGTTAATAAATATTGTTGGTGAACTGGATGTCATGAGCCAGCTCGATCGCCCAAAACAGCGCAACAAACATAAACACCAACAAGCTGTTGATGCCCTCTCAGAACTGATCAAATGAAATTGCAAATGAACGTATTGATTGTGTTTTATTTGTTTGCATCATTAATATTTAACACAACGGTAAATCCAACACAGCTTAAAAGAGAGAATCTCTGACAGCACAAGCCTTCTCAGATCACTGCTGTCCAATTGAAACTGGCAGCTGAGGTAACCTTCCCCCCTGTCTGTCTCACAGGCGTCAGCCACTGATTCCTGAACACCTCATTTTGTTCTTGACAAAGGTTGCGCAGGATCAGCAGGCAGTGGCAATTTTGGGAACAAACTCATGCTGCACTTCAGCCCGTTTCATCAGGTTCCGCCACCTCCCTTTCAAGTGCCCACTACACGTATTTGCCCAAGAGTGCTGTTGAATGCTTCCTCAGCAGCTATCAGCCATCCAGATGGGTAGGGTTTCATAAGCCAGTGAAGAAGTAAACGCAGCATCACCTGATCCCCTATATGCTGTAATGCCTGAATGAAAGGGAAATATATATAACGTCTCTGCCAGTTTATAGCCATGGTGATGTGCAATACTTGTTGGTCAGTTTCATTATACCTCCGAGTTAATTTTTTTTAAAATCAGTCATAAGATAAATGAGTTGAAACAGTATTCACTACTAATGTCATGACACCCCACTAATGATATTTGAAAAACAATTTGGCCAAGAGCAGTAAAACACATTATTAAAACAACCAGGCACTAGGTATTTAGAAATCACAGCTTAGATTCTCTTGTGTACCAGTTCTCTGTGTGCACATGGAAACAACATTTTCATGAGCCATCTGCGAAAACAGCATGAGAACTTTATGCATAGCTAATTTACATATCAACCCCCACCTTTCCCCTTCATTTGCATGACGTAAGGTGAAAAGCTGTGTTTTCTCAAGTAAAATAAACAGAGCGAATGGAAACCAAAAGAAAAGCATTTTGCATTTTGCAGCTAAAAAAAAACATGCATGGAAACTCCACCAATGATGAAGCAGATGTACTCCTCTATGGGAGATGAAGGACTTGATTTACCTTGTCTTTAGAAACACATTTTTGCTCTTAGTACCTGGCAAGCAACACTTGTCTTGGGTCATGACCTGATAGCATCCTCCAATTCCTTCTAGAATTTTGATAATCTACACGCAAACAGGTAGGGTGTCCATTGGAGTTACTGTGCTGTATTATTTTCATTGGAATTAGGTTGGTATTAAGTTCATATTTTTTACTTAACATCATCATTATTAATTCTTTTAAACAAATGTATTCAAGTATACTATATCTATAACAAAAACATTCTCAATGTAAAAAAACAAGTTAGAAAAACGAAACAGCCGTTTAAAGGGGTGATATCAAACACAAAAGCCCAAGTTAGGAGAAGCAATTAGGCCAATCTTGTCAAGCATCAAGCAAATAGGCACAATTGGAAAGGTGCTGGGGCCCAAGATTCACACAATTCTTGCTTCTAACTTGGCGCCATTTTTTGATCGCTTCGCTCCACTTTATCGCTCCACTTGAAATGCATAGTGGCACAGCGGGCTAAGGTCGTGTGCTCTTCAAGAATGTCATGTTGCAAGTTCAAACCACTTGAAATGCTCTTTGTATGACTTGAAGTGACTGAGACACACACTCACACACACTGAGACTGTGTGTGTTGTAGTGTGTGTGTTTCTCAGTGTATGTGTGTCTCGGTGTATGTCTGTCAGTGTGTGTGTATGTCTCAGTGTGTCTGTGTGTGTCTCAGAGTGTGTGTCTCAGTGTGTGTGTGTTTCTCAGTGTGTGTGTGTATGTGTCATTCTGTGTGTGTCTCAGTGTATGTGTGTCTCAGTGTGTGTGTCAGTTTATGTGTGTTTGCCTCAGTCTGTGTGTGTGTGTGTCTGTCTCAGTGTGTGTGTATGTATCTCAGTGTGTGTGTCTCAGTGTGTGTATCTCGGTGTGTGTGTGTGTGTGTGTGTGTGTGTGTGTGTGTGCCTCAGTGTGTGTGTGTGTGTCTCAGTGTGTGAGTGTGTGTCTCAGTCACTTCAAGTCATACAAAGAGAATTTCAAGTGGAGCGATAAAGTGGAGTTATAAAGTGGAGCGAAGCGATCAAAAAAAGGCGCCAAGTTAGAAGCAAGAATTGTGTGAATCTTGGGCCCCAGCACCTTTCCAATTGTGCTTATTTGCTTGATGCTTGACAAGATTGGCCTAAATGCTTCTCTTAACTTGGGCTATTGTGTTTGATATCACCCCTTTAAACAGCTGTTGCATTTTTCTAACTTGTTTTTTTACATTGACAATGTTTTTGTTATAGATATCACTTCTTTTTTTACTTCATCAAATAATGAATAAAGCGAGGGAAAGATATTCGAGAATGTGTATGGTAAATAGACAGACAAACATTACAAGAAAATAATAAGTAGAGTAATATAAGAGAAATGAGAAAAGATTTGAAAGTAAAATAATGGTAGAAGGGACTTTTGGACAGTATTGAAAGTGTAAACATTATATTACTATAGTTGCATGAGAGGTGAAAACAATATGTCTATTTTGGTAGGTATTGATATATTGATATTTACTAGGTACAAAACTACAGTGTTATAAATAGTTCAAAAGGTACATATGCATGTCCGTGCTAAAGGGTAGTATACTAACACATTTTAATGCTGGAAAAAAATATTATTCTCCTTGATATAGTGGTCTTATGAACTTAGGCTAAGGCATTTGTAAAACATTAGATCTCTTCATAAAAGGACATATACATTTTGTTTGCATTTCTTGACCATGGTTTGACTTCAATAAGTGCATCATTTGCATGCACCATTTTCCAGTAGCACCCACAGCAAGAACAGACACATAGTGTCCTGAAGTAACATCCTGTCCTTGGTGTATGATAATGGAATCTAATTGGTAATTCCTGTTGTCCACAGTAATTGTGCTCTTCTGCACAGCAGTAAACTTAGCATTGTGTCACTTTTTAACGGTCCCGTCTGGTTTGGTTTCCCAAAGCATAAGTTGGACTGCAATCAGTCTCCCTGCTGATTGAATAAGTTCACGTTTCATGATTGGAGAAATTTTGCATTGCCTACATTTGCTACTAGGAATGATTGCCCATTTGTCATTTCTATAAATGAGTTCTTCCAAACGCATGGAATCTGTAGCAGCAGGTACATGTAGAGGATGAATATACAACAACTCTCGGTTTGTTGAGCAGTAGTTACATGTAGTACATAGAATGCCATGACTTATTGTGACTGAAACCATGCAAGATACTTCAGGACAAATTTCAGACAATTTGGTGAGAAACTCTGCAACATGTTGCTGCTCACCTCTATTGAAAGGTTCTCCTAAGAAGTGACAAATATCCACAGTAGTTCGAGACGCAGTGGATGGCAAGTGATCCTATTTGTGAACAAAGCTCCTGATAGCCTCTTGTTGACTGTGTTTTAAAGAATCCTTCAGAGGTTGCAAGTGAAGAAGGCACTGCAATGTTGCATTTGCATAGCATGAGGTGAAATTGGGGTTGCTCAAGCCTCTGAATGGATGTGTCAGTGCAATGTTCTCTTAGAAGACAGGCTTTTGCTGTTCCTGAACATTAATGATGGCTCGGTGAATGAAATGCGCATGATCTTTTGCATGACCCTGAGCAAATCACTTAACCTCCTTGTGCTCCATCTTTCCGGTGGGATGTTGTTGTAAGTGACTCTGCAGCTGATGCATAGTTCACACACCCTAGTCTCTGTAAGTCGCCTTGGATATAGGCGTCTGCTAAATAAACTAATAATAATAATAATAATAATAATAATAATAATAATAATAATAATAATAATAATAATAATTTGCAGTTTTAAAACCACACGCTGATGAATCTTAAACCACACACCGTGAAACATCGTTAAGGATTGCTTTTCAGAAATCCTGGGTTTCGGCACCAATATGTAGTGAAAAAATTAAGCTGACAAATGGTTTTTGATTCAAAAATCACTTTATATACAAGAAAGTATACCTCCATGTGGAAGGGTGGTTGGCAATTCACTGACACAAACAGGAGACAGAAGTTTTATTTGCAAACACTGCACTGGAGCCCAGTTTAATTACTATTATTATTATTATTATTTGTTTATTTAGCAGACACCTTTATCCAAGGCGACCTACAGAGACTAGGGTGTGTGAAATATGGATCAGCTGCAAAGTCACTTACAATTACATCTCACCTGAAAGACGGAGCACAAGGAGGTTAAGTGACTTGCTCAGGGTCACACAATGAGTCAGTGGCTGAGGTGGGATTTGAACCGGGGACCTCCTGGTACAAGCCCTTTTCTTCAACCTCTGGACCACACAACCTCTGGACCAGAAAGCAGAATCTGCACATCATGGGTCTCCCCGAGGGATTGGAAGGGCATAACTCGACAAAATTCATGGCTTTCTTTCTTGAGAACTTTTGCGATGGGGTTCTTGAATCGCCGCTTGAACTGGATCGGGCACACCTCTCCCTGGCACCGAAGCCTGGCAAGGACGAGAGGCCCAGGGCAATGCTTGTCCGTTTACACCACTACCAGACCAAGGAGCTGGCTAGAAAGCGGAGCCCGCTCATGTTTCGGGGTCACAAGATTTTTCCTGATCTCAGCGCTGACCTTGCCAGACGATGTGCTACCTTTAAAACCATCAAAAGCAAACTGTACAAAGACGGGATTAAATTTGGCCTACTTCACCGTGCCTGACTTTGTGTTACCTTCGGGGGAGTCTGTTTGACTCTCCTGAGAAAGCAGAGACATTTTACAGGTGCCACATTGTCCCGTCTTTACTGTGTTTCAGTGTTTATTAAAAAGAGCAGGCAGGAAACCAAATGTAGTTGAATGGGAGTTTTAATAGAACAAAAATAATCACAAGGAAATTAAAACTAATGTAAAATTAAACGATGCCCACAGGTTGGGCCATTGCCAAAAGCACAGTCTCGAATCAAAACACAAATATTTTATAAAGAAAAGAAAACCTAGCCCATTTTTCAGGCTCTAATCTCAACTGCTTCCGGTCTATTCTAAGAGTTTGGGCTGGGCTAATCCTGGCCCAGACTAAAGTGAAACAACATCCACAGGCACAAGAGTTAATTTTCATAGGCCTTCTTTGTACTTTGAAAAACCAGGAGTCCCTTCAGGTAATAGAGGGTTATATAAATAAACTAAAGAAATAAAGGCAACAAACACTGCTTAGAATCCCGCCTTGTTGTCATGGGAACAGTCTACTGTTCGTATATACTTAGGGTGCATTAGTAAACTTAATCTGATGCTCTGAACGAGCGTCCAAGAAATCTCTTCGGAGTGCTTCAGAGCGTGAATTTTCTCTTTAGTTTTCAATCGACCTAAAACGGTTTAATACTGATAGCACTATTATTAACTATGATCATTATGCAGTTGTGCCATGTAATGGCTTTTTCTTAGACTGATATAACCGATTTTTTATTTATATTTTTTTACATGAGTTTTCAACTCTTAAGTCTAATACTACTGTAATTATTACTGCTGCTCTTCAGTTCGATTTTTTTATGCGGTGGTACTGTTTAAAAAAAAAAGAAAAAAGAAAAACTGGTCAGTGATAATTGGTGTTGAACAAGGCTAGCATGTAGACAACTCCTCCCCTTTCTCCCCTTCAGTCGCTTCAAAATGTAAAACCTAAACTTAAAATATGTGGAATATCTTTTTTTTTCTCAAAAAACTGAGAGAAAGAAGGCAGTGGGCGACTGAGCAGGGCAGATCGGGGAAGGAGAAGGGAGACGAATAAACAGACTTAAGGACCAAGCAGGGAGAAAGAAAGATGGTACTAACTGATGAGGTAGTCAGGGCAGGAAGGATAATTCCGGTGAGATTGGGGTTTACTGGGAACCAACGTGGGTTAGATTTTAGACATTAAAATCAGGGCTGCGTTTTAAATTAGAGGCCTGGCAAACCAAGGCTCCATTAGTAAACCTCATCTGCAATTACGTGCTGCACTGCAAATTATAAAAGGGAAAACTGTAGCATGAATGGGAATGCATGTGGGTAACTGAGACTGATGTTGTTGTGTAAATAATAGTACAAGTGTTGTTGTGGTAACTTTGAGAACTAAAAGAAATATAAGAACAAAAGAGAAAGTAGCCAAGCTGCAGCTTAATAACTAGAATTTAAATGGTTTATTTTCTTTACTGTATAAAGCAAGTATTCAAGTAATTAACTTTTATTTGGTGACTCGAGCTGTACAAGTATATCCAAACATTACAACTAAATGCTATGTGTGTTTATTTTTATTGTTTATGCTGAAATGTAAAACCCTGTATTTCTTTTTGTGGATATTCTGAGTTTGTACAGCAAGGGTAAAACAGTTAAACAAAATTATAATTGTGAAGGATTATTTGATTTGCTGTACCAGGAACTGTATCTTGGTCATTCTTTGAAACAAGCAGATAACACTATTCTTTTCGTAATTACGTTGTTGAGTGTGAGTTATTTAACTGTTAAAAGAGCCCAACACCTTGGTAAGCAACTTTATGCAAGCTGGAGCGCCCTCAGCCTCCCCATAGTTCGGTTACTCTTAAAGGTATAGCGCTACCATTATATATTCGTGACAACACTTACACTCAGGTTGTGGCTGGCAGTGCCTATTCCCATATTCCTGTAACGCAGGGTCCGTCACAAAACCTGGTGGCAGTGGTGGGATCTTTATAAAAGTTGGCTGTGTTAATTCTAGATTCTGATTCTGATTTTTGCAAATGTGTGTAGGAATCTTGCGTTGGATAATTGTAAGCATTGTACAGGCTCTTGCCACAGTCTGCGGCCATGGAACCGGAAGGGGATAATTCTCGTATTGTAGAGCGCGGGGGAGGTGGAGGCCTTTCACCTCCCATCATCATGTCTGATGCGTACACTGGTGTTGATCAGGAATGGGGGGATTGGTTAGAGCATTTCGAAATGGCTACTGCAATTAATGGGTGGGACACCCCCACAAAATTGAAATTCATGTCTTTACTGCTGAAAGGGAAGCTCATGAAATGTATAGGGGAGTACCGGCTGATGTTAAGCAAGACTTTGAAGCGCTCAAGACTACAATGAAAGACGTGCTGGAGCCACCAGCAAGAGCAGATTGGAATAGAAATAACTTATTTGATAGAAAGAAAGATTAAAATGAAAGTGTTAGAGATTATGGTTATGCTCACAGACATTTTGTTATAAAAGCTTTCCCCCATGCAGACTCCCAAATGCCAGACACTGGCTAGGGACCAGTTCATTGCCAATGTTGGAGGAAGCGAATTGAGGATCCAGCTCAGGACTGCTAAGCCGAAGGATATGGAGGAAGCCATCACCTAGGCAACCGATCTTGAGCTGATCCGGAGCATGGAGTGTATGGAGGTTAGTAGCCCGAAGGTGCACATTCACGAGGCTAAAGGTGCAGTTTCTCCACTTGAACCAGTGTTAAAGAACATGATGGGGGCAACTGGTGAGTTAAGAAGCGAGATCTCTCAACTTAGAGAAACCATGCGGGAAGGACCCAGTGCGTCCTTTTCTAGGACTAGAACCATAGCCGAACAGAGGCCTAAGTTCAAAGCAAACAGATGGAATGGAAACAGGCCACAACAAACAGGAACCTTTCCAAGACAGCCCTCTGGACAAGAAACTGAGCTTCAGGCTTGCTGGCTATGCGGTAGCTATTAACACCTTAAAAGGGAGTGTCCTCAACGTAAACAGCAAATGCAGCAGGAAAACTAGTACTGGCAGGTACCGAGGACCAGGAGCCTGCCAGCAATTGTAAGAACAAAAAGGTTGGATTTGCTGACAGTGTGGGACTGGGATATTATCTGAGTGGTCAAATTAATGACATACCCTGCAAGTTTTTATTTGATTCTGATGCTCGTTTCTGTTGTCTACCCCTGTTTGTAGAAGGAAGCCAGTAAAGGTAACGGAAGTACCCTAATACCATGCAGTGGGACAGTCAGAGTTGCAAATGGCAAAAAGCTAGATGTACTAGAGACCTGGAAGACAGTTATTGCCATTGACAATCTGCAGCTTGCTTGTGAATTCCTTGTTGTCGAAGAAGCTGTACAGCATGCACTTTTAGGAACTGACATGTTAATACAGTATGGTGCTGTGTTAGACTTTAAGGACTGCACTTGTACTCTCGTTGGCAGGAAATTAACTCTTCTTCCAGCTAAAAAGAGACAGATATCTGTAAAGAGTTTGCAGGTCAGGATGTGATCATTCCTCCCCGTTGTGAAGTAATTGTCCCAGGCAGAGTAGAAGGCACGCAAGATTATGACTGTGAAGGCCTGGTAGAGCCGGGCATAAAAGATGGCTCCAGTGTTCTAGTTGTGTGGACCATGGGAAAATGCCAACGTGGACAAGTAGCTGTGAGTGTTATGAATCTGACTTCGCAGACTGTACATCGAGGAACTATAATGGGAACATTCAGGTCAAATGTCACAGTACTGACTGATGAACCAGAGGCAGTACGCAAAGTAGAAGCCAGTCATCCAAATGAGGGTCAGGGATCAGCCAGTAAGCACAACACTGGATGGACTGTGGATAACAGCAAGAGAACATTCAAAGAGGAGGTTAAATGTCTAAGAGACTCAAATGGCAAAATCAAAGATGAAGAAAAAAAAAATAGCAAATATTTTAAATGATTACTTTTCACAGGTTTTTACAAAGTGGAGGCAGTGTGGTCCAGTGGTTAAAGAAAAGGGCTTGTAACCAGGAGGTCCCCAGTTCAAATCCCACCTCAGCCACTGACTCATTGTGTGACCCTGAGCAAGTCACTTAACCTCCTTGTGCTCCGTCTTTCGGGTGAGACGTATTGGTAAGTGACTCTGCAGCTGATGCATAGTTCACACACCCTAGTCTCTGTAAGTCGCCTTGGATAAAGGCGTCTGCTAAATAAACAAATACAAAGGAGGACACGGACAGGATGCCTCACATGTCGACCTGTTCCTATCCAATTTTAAATAACTTTAGCAGAACAGAGGCAGAAGTGTTAAAGGGACTAGGAGCTCTTAAAATAAACAAATCCCCTGGGCCGGATGAGATCCTTCCAATAGTACTCAAAGAAATGAAAGAAGTTATTTACAAACCGCTAACCAAGATCATGCAACAGTCTCTTGACGCAGGGGTTGTACCGACAGACTGGAAAATAGCAAACATAATACCGATCCACAAAAAGGGAGACAAAACCGAACCAAGTAACTACAGACCAATAAGCCTGACTTCTATTATATGTAAACTTATGGAAACTATAATAAGATCCAAAATGGAAAATTACCTATATGGTAACAATAGAGACAGTCAGCATGGTTTTAGGAAAGGGAGATCGTGTCTAACTAACCTGTTTGATTTTTTTGAGGATGCAACATCGACAATGGATAATTGCAAAGCATACGACATGGTTTATTTAGATTTCCAGAAAGCCTCTGACAAAGTCCTGCATAAAAGATTAATTCTCAAACTGAACGCAGTAGGGATTGAAAGAAATGCATGCACATGGATTAGGGAGTGGTTAACATGTAGAAAACAGAAAGTACTGATTAGAGGAGAAACTTCAAAATGGAGCGAGGTAACCAGTGGTGTACCACAGGGATCAGTATTAGGTCCTCTGCTATTCCTAATCTACATTAATGATTTCGATTCTGGTATAGTAAGCAAACTCGTTAAATTTGCAGACGACACAAAAATAGGAGGAGTGGCAAACACTGTTGCAGCAGCAAAGGTCATTCAAAATGATATAGACAGCATTCAGAACTGGGCAGACACATGGCAAATGAAATTTAATAGAGAAAAGTGTAAAGTATTGCATGCAGGCAATAAAAATGTGCATTATAAATATCATATGGGAGATAATGAAATTGAAGAAGGGAACTATGAAAAAGACCTAGGAGTTTATGTTGACTCAGAAATGTCTTCATCTAGACAATGTGGGGAAGCTATAAAAAAGGCCAACAAGATGCTCGGATATATTGTGAGAAGTCTTGAATTTAAATCAAGGGAAGTAAAGTTAAAACTTTACAATGCATTAGTAAGACCTCACCTAGAATATTGTGTTCAGTTCTGGCCACCTTGTTACAAAAAGGATATTGCTGCTCTAGAAAGAGTGCAAAGAAGAGCAACCAGAATTATCCCGGGTTTAAAAGGCATGTCGTATGCAGACAGGCTAAAAGAATTGAATCTATTCAGTCTTGAACAAAGAAGACTATGTGGCGATCTGATTCAAACATTCAAAATCCTAAAAGGTATAGACAATGTCGACCCAAGGGACTTCTTTGACCTGAAAAAAGAAACAAGGACCAGGGGTCACAAATGGAGATTAGATAAAGGGGCATTCAGAACAGAAAATAGGAGGAACTTTTTTACACAGAGAATTGTGAGGGTCTGGAACCAACTCCCCAGTAATGTTGTTGAAGCTGACACCCTGGGATCCTTCAAGAAGCTGTTTAATGAGATTCTGGGATCAATAAGCTACTAACAACCAAACGAGCAAGATGGGCTGAATGGCCTCCTCTCGTTTGTAAACTTTCTTATGTTCTTATGTTCTTATGGATATAGTCAAGGAACTGGGACTGGAGGACAGAGGGTTCAATGCTGGTCAGCTTACGGCAATAAGGGAACTTGGATGTGTTCAGCATATCTGATGTGGATCTTGGATGTACTGGTCTAACAAAGCAAGGAGGGTTTCTGATTCATCACTATAAAGAGTTTAAAGAGCAGCTCCAACAGATGAAGGATTGAGGGATCATCAAACCATCAACCAGTCTATAGACAGCCCCAGTTGTACTGGTACGTAAAAAGGATGGAAAGGTGAGGGTATGTGTGGACTATAGGCCTCTCAATGAAGTGACCGTCAAGGACGCATACCCTCTGCCCAGGATTGATGACACGCTTGACTTGCTAGCCAGAGCCTGCTGGTTTTTGACACTTGACCTGGCCATTGGGTACTGCCAGAAGGCCAGCTAGCAAGATGGCTTGAGCAACTAGCACAATTCCAGTATTGCATTGTGCACAGACCAGGGAAGCAGCATGTTAATGCTGATGCGTTGTCGAGGAGGCCTGGTCTTTCTGGGGACACTGAAGCAAACAGGACACCTGTGGATAAGGGAAATGGAACCGTGGAAACAATTGCTGTGGAGGCAATCCATGAGGCTGTCAGCGAACGAGGAAATAAGTTGGATTTGAAGACACTACAAGATGGTGACCCAGACTTGTCCAAGATTAAAGCACTCAAGAGGAGCGGATGCCCAGAAATTCCATTTGAAACCAAGTCTGATGCTGGACTTCGTAAATTCAAGGACACTTGGCCCCACGTCATCTGCAGGATGAAGTCTTAGTTAAATGGACGAAGCCTACAGATGGTGTGCCCCTCACTGTCCAAGTAGTGGTCCCCAAACCCACTGTGCCCAAGATACTGGAGGCATTACATAATGCCAAAACTGGAGGACACTTAGGTGTGGAAAACTTGCTAAAAAAGTAAAAGCAAGATACTACTGGCCAGGTTGACGCAAATCTGTTCGGGACTGGTGCCGTTCCTGTTTAATATGTGCTGCAAGAAAGTGTGTCGGAACAACACCCAGAGCACCCGTGGTAGCCTCCACTTTAAGCCGTTCACTAGAGAGAGTTGCACTGGACATAGTAGGCCTGCTTCCAGTTACTGAAAAGGGGAACCGCTATATATTAGTAGTAGCAGACTATTTTTCTAAGTGAACAGAAGCATACCCATTGCCCAGTCAAGAAGCCCAAGCTTAAAGAGCCAGCTGCCCAAAGTTTCAATATGTTGTACATATCTTTCTCAAGGGAGCATGAGTTTGAATCAAAACATTGGAGGTATTTAGGTGTTTCACGGCATGACAACTACTTGTTATTGTTTATGTTGAAATCCATTATATATTCTTACATGATGTAATGGTGTTCTATATATTGTGACATCATTTTTACTATCTTTAAATCTGTATTAATTCTAATTAACATTATTTTATATAAACTTTTATAAAATGGTTTGGATAAATGAAGTGCTGTGATTGGCTGAAGAAGATCACATGACCGTGCGGTAATAATTGTCTTACCACACAGCTATGACATCATAGACCAAATTATCTAAACAGTGTTTCTGTAGCTAAAAATGTCAACATACAACTGAAACAGCATTTAAATCACTCAACAATCTGTTTTTTTTTTCTTCATCTCTGTCACTAAGAATTACAGAAAAATTGGCAACTATACTGTGGTATTTATTTAGTCAGAGAATAGAAAAAATAAAGCTCTTAGGCAAGCAGTCGTAGTAACACTATTCAAAAGCCATGTGAGGAATCACCACGCAAGTCTCACTCAGCATGTAATATATATATATATATATATATATATATATATATATATATATATATATATATATATATATATATATATTCAGCAGTGGCATCTACTTATTAACCTAAATATCACTTTATAAAACTTACTAGCGAGTATGCGAGTATGTTTAAACTTGACACAACAAGATACATGTCACCATTACCCTCCGATTTCAGAAACATATTTAAAACAAAAATAGAATCTCTACTGCTCTCTGTTGATGCAATCGTTGGGCTTTTAAACAAGGTCGGGTTCAGCATAGAATTCTGTTGTGCTCGCCATGGATGGGAAGGACTGTGGCACTGCGCAAACTGACACGGAAGTCATTTAGTCCACATATCATCTAATGCTGGTTTACAATCTAGGGGAATTATGCTGGTTACCGGCCATTGGTGTGAAAGCAGCCTCAGAAATTATTGGTCAACTTCTCTTGAAGACCGCAAAACCTGGGTAGGATCATTTCCTACAAAAAAAAAACACACTCAGAAGCTCCTTCCTCGAGTGCCAGTGCAGTGCAGTGCAGTGTTTGGCTGTTCCATGAATCCTCCCTCAATGTGGGAAATCAGTCAGCTTTCAATTCCCAAATGCCATTTCATCTCGAAAATGTTACTACCAATGGCAATGTTCAATGTAATGTTTAGTACAAAATATATGTTACAATCAAACAGTCTTCAGGGACTACTTTTTCTCAGTGGAAGGATAAATAATATATTTCTTATTTTTTAACTTAAAAAAGGTAGTTTGTGTAATTACATTTTTTTTAAATGTAGCCATTTTATAAGTGAAATAACTGCCTCGTGCCTCACAAAGCACCCAGGCTGTGCGGTAAGAATTGTCTAACCGCACACACTGTTGTGGGTTATTTCTTACATATTTATATTATCATGCTATGCTGGCTCTAAATATCAGCCTTGATTTGGCCTCTCCAGCTGATTAGCTTTTGTTTATTTATTTAAATGTTATATATTTATTGATGTTATTTAGTTCATTCTTTTCTGTTGAGTCCCGCTGGCATAATCATGTTCAGTCTATTTATCCATTTACTTTCTTTTATTCTTCTATATGTTGCATTGTCTAATTTTAGCTGTTCTAATACTACAAACTACATAATTTATATATATATTTAATTTTAATTTTTTTTGTGTACTGTATGGTTATTTTACTTTCCCCCCTCCCTGATATCTGTTTTCTGCACGTGACTAGCTAAGCAAGACTGCAATTTTCTATTCTCTCTAAAAAAAAAAAAAAACTAGACGTATCTTGGCATCCGGGCAGAGCGCCAAAGATAGCAGGTGTCTAATCAAGATGTGTGGAGGAGTGGAGACACAGTGTGAAAACAGAACTCCACAAACAATGGACTAGTTTGAAATGGTTTCTAACAGATTAGGTTAAAATGCTTAAATGTGACGCACTATAGAATGTGATAGATTTGGGCAAAGGGAAATGGACAAAAGATAAGGGGGCGTTCTAAAAATGATGAAAAGTAATGAAAACGATAAACAAACACAAAGTAGACATTTGCTACACATATAAAGTATTCTTGATTAAAAAAAATAATTTGTCAGATTTATTTCCCTACTATATATATATATATATATATATATATATATATATATATATATATATATATATATATATATATATATATTTCTCGTGATTACGTAGTTATTAAACTCTATGTACAAGTAGTATTGTATTGTGGCAATATTGCAAACCAGATGTGGTTTAACGTATTGCAAAAACATAAATAAGACTTTATATTTAAGTGTTATTGTGTTGTTGCTATGGTGCAAACCAGACGTGGTTTGGATTATTTTCAAATAACATTAATAAAGCTTTGGAGTAATATTCATAACATTAATTAAAGCTATTATTTATTGACCTCATTAATTCTTGGATACAACAGTTTCCAACTCACTACAAAGCATAATTTTGCTCAATAGCTTTATTAAGCTCAGGAATAACTAATAAGATACATAATAATTTGGTTGTATTTGATTGTAGTTGTACAATTCAGTACAAAAAGGGTGGACTGTAGTGATGGCTTTCTGCATGAGATATTAATTATGTTACTATTTATAAGCTTTACATTATGTATATGTGTGTGACTTTTATAGTTAAGTTGTTTTTAATCATTATGTTTAAATTGTGTGTGAATGTGCTTTTATAGTTCTTTTAATGCAGTATTGTCCAAGTTTAGAATGTTCTCATTACACGAGGCTGACCCTGAGAGTATGTGGTAGGCTCACCATGTGTAATAAGAGAACAACTACCTCGATTATTGGACAGAAACCAGTCGGGGTTGAAGGGGAGTCAACAATTGCTTACAAAGGTATAAATATCAAACATTGTAAAGTTTTGTCAGTCTTTTCATCTCTTTCGAATTGACTCCATGGATATTCGTGCTTTCTAATACAAACATATCATGCACTGAGCTGTACTGAGGTCTTGTCCAAAGTCAGTTTGGAACTCGTGCTTATATGATTGTATTGGAGGTATACCTTTCTTGTATATAAAGTGTTTTTGAATCCATTTTTTTCACTACATTAGTGTAATATGACAATTGCATGATTTTGAATCAATAATAATGTTTAATAATATATATAGCAGATTGTTAAGTATCTGGTATGTGAATTGAATGCATTGATTGCTAGATTATTATTTCTAGTTATCGGATAATGGTGTTAAATGAAGACAACATGTTGAACCTATTTAAAATGTAAAAGGCATTATGTGTGTGCCCAATGAGCTATTGATGTAAAACTGTTACGTTTTCATTGTGCATCAGTATATAAAATCAGATTTTGAACCCTAACTAGTCATACTTTCACTCCAACTACATAACCGCTATGCTACACAGATTCACATCTTAACCCTTTCAACAGACTAGGCTACTATTTACATTTACCCTATACAAACAGCAATACATTGCCTCAAAATAGGTTGAACAATTTTGCTATTCCTGTAATGTGTGTGTGTTATAAGTGAAAAAAGAAGTGATATCTGGAAATGTGAAAAAAACGCCAATATATCATAAGTGACCAGCCATTTAAAGTGGAGATATCAAAAACACCAGCCAAGTTTCAAGAAACCATTGGGGCAACCTTGCCCAGCACAAAGCAAATACAGTCAGCACTCACATATCCCACCCTATACAATTTTGACTTCAGTGATGGTTAAACGTGTGTGATGCATATCTGAATATTTAATTTTGGCTCGTTCCAACCCTTGTATTCTTTTTTGTGTTCCCTGAAAAACGGACAATATCAAAAATACATATCTGAAAGGATTGTGATTAAATAAAATAAGTAGGCTTCCATTTATATGTACTGTATTGGTTTTGTTGGTACAGTACTATATTTTTAATAGAAGTAGTATTTCAGAACGATATGATTCTGAAAATATCACTTTCCAAAACTAAACAACACGTTAACTGTAATATAGTACATACTTTTAAATCCGGTATGTATTGTAGCGGTCAGGGCTGGATTAATGCATAGGCAAACCAGGCACCTGCCTAGGGTCCAAAATCATGGGGGTGCCCAAAACAAAAAGTTTTTTTTTTGAACAAATACGGAATTGTGCGCAAACTTCACTCACTGACACTTCAACCGAGGCAGTGTATCTCAATGGTGTTCACACAAAATCAAACTTACTGACCTGGAATTTACTTGTGTTGCCGCGCGAAAGTGAGCAAACAATACATTCGCGCGGCAACACAAGTAAATTCCAGGTCAGTATGTTTGATTTTGCTTGAATACAGCAAACGATGTCTCTTTCATGGGCAGCAAAGCATAAACACAAGAAACGGGAAGAAGAATGCAAGCAGCAAACGGGGGGCATTAGAAATATTTTTACAAATCTGTGCTGAAAGCCCTGAACCGCCGAAAACATTATCCCCGACCCTGGAGAAAGAACATTTTCTTTAAGGAAGCATGTCAAAAAAGCACCTCCGATCAACAGTAAAGCAAGAGAAGCTCACCGTCTTTGCTGTATTGGCGATTGAGAAAGAAGTAAGCCTGATAAACTGCATTTAGCTTTGTCCATAAAGGCCAGTCAGTAAAAAAAGTCACATTTTAACACTAAAATGTAAATAAATAAAAAATGTCTGTTACTTTGAATCAAAATAAATAAGGTATATTTTGTAACACTTTCCCATTCAGCTCGAATGACACATACCTGCATCTTATGTGATGGCAGTGAAAAGTATCAAAAGAAGAATGCCAATTAACAACACTGTGCTGAAATTAGTATGCACGTTCTTCAGCGAAATAAGTTAACAAAGCATAGCGAGCTCGGGAGACATCGTCCAACTTGTAATACTTTTTTGTTATTGGAAATATGCTGGATAGCCTAGAGGGAATTTATGCAATAACAAGTGACTGACTTGGCGGATCTTACACATGATCTGGCAGCTGATGAAAACTGGCACAAAACTGTGCTCTTGTATATACCTTGCGGAGAGCCACGTTTCCTACACTTGCCAAGGTTGCCATTAATATGTTGACTTTGCCACACAGTACTGCACAATCAGAACAAGTTTTTTTCTCAGATGAACCTTGTAAAAACAGATGTAAGAAATCAATTGTCTACAGACATTCTGAATGGAATTCTGACTATCAAGGCTGCTGTTAAAAACACAACCAGCTTCAGAACAACAGTCCAGTCTGCAAATGTGTCCATGTATGACCAGAAGTAAATAAGACCCAAAGAAATGCAAGCGACACAAAACTAGACTATTTTATGTATTTTTATTTATTGTTTCTATTTGTTTTTTAAATGATGTCAGTAAAATATATAGTGTCAGTAAAAAAAAGGCCACTGTAAATCTGTATGTCTGTAATAACAAAATGAGAAGGTTGGCAACCCTGATTTGACTACACGACAATGTACAGGTGTGTTTGTTTATTTAATATGTATTTTTGTCGACTATGGGGAACCTACAGTTAGCACCCTACTATGTAGAAATATATATTTTTTATTTTTTAATTGGATAACAATCAAGATGGTACTCTTGTCCATATTTGAACTGTTGTATTTTTATTCAGTAGATTGTGAAAGGTGATTATCAAGCTCCACTATGGGATTTGACGTAGGCTTCAGGTTTTTCCGAATTTATTTTGAAATGTATTTAGCACACCGCCTTCAATTGAACGGTTTCTGGCAGATTCGGTCAGTCGTTCAGTTCAGACCAGTGTGTGTGAGTTAAGCTAATATAATATATATATATATATATATATATATATATATATATATATATATATATATATATATATATATATATATATATATATATTTGTTGTTGTTAATATAAGAAGATAGGGGCCTAAAAGTGTGTGTTTGCCTAGGGCCCGTGATGATTTAATCCGTGTGACGATGATTTTGGTACCCGTGGAATTCGGTATCCCCTGTGATTTCACGCCTGCGCAGATACGTTATTTCTCTTTTTTTCGAAAGACGGCTGAATTGGAAAGTCAAATATATCTGTCTATACGTGCCACACTATTTTCTCCCAATAAAACCGTGATGTAGTCAGGCTTGTTGTTTTACTTAGTTACCGTGATGTACTTAGGCTTATTGTTTTACTTAGTTTAAGGCACGAAAGTGTCGCATTATATTTATTTTTTAGCAATTCTATATATTGTTTTTGACATGTGAAATTCTTTATCTGAAATATAAAATAATTAATGAGGTATCACTACCCAGAAAGACTTTGATAATACTTAATAAGCAATGAAAAGAAGTCAGACCAAGTAAAACATAACACAAATACTGGGCAGCGTGTCTTTTTTATTTATTTTACTCTTCTGTTTGGTTAAAGCTCTCTTTATCCCTCAGTGTTGACTGCAAATAAATCTTATGGCTGCGTTCGAGTTTCTCCTAAAAAGTCTGCGTTGCAGTCGGGAGTCATGTTTTTTGTACAGAATGTTCTGTGAGGTAGGTGTTCAACTGTAGAATATTACATAGGTGGGGGTACAGTATTCCATAACTATTGAGAAGCCATAGAATTCTGTATACCCTCACAATGTAATCAAAACATGAGTTTATACGCGCATCCATTTTTCCACGAGATGCTTTCTGTTTGGATCAGAGTCTGACTGCTCATGTTCACAGCCAATCAGTGTCTGTTTCCGGCTCTTCAGTACAATGAATAAGAGATATGACACGTTGAGAACAACGTGCTTCCGTGATGCAGATATGTTTCAAAGCTTTGAGGGATAATGGTTTTCTTTTGCAAAATGTGTGTAGTGGTAAAAATGTGTGTTTTTCTAGTTATTTATTTTGATCAACACAGTACATTTGTTTACTAATTAAAGATCTGAAAGGCTTGTTTTAGATTTAATCAAAATACCATATATATATATATATATATATATATATATATATATATATATATATATATATATATATATATATATATATATATTAAAAAGACATTGCCTAGGAAAATGCACTTTTTTCTTTGTAGATTTTAGGAAATTTTATAGCGGATTTCTGTTAGGACTAACTTAGTTTGAGACACGAAAGTGTCACTTTATTTTATTTATTTATTGTGACTTTTTTTTTTGGTTTTACGATGGACGCAACTCGCAAAAGCAAAGTAATAAATTACTTATTAAATAAGTTGTACCCGACTGGTGCCACGAAGCAGGATAAATTGATTATCCGAAGAAGATAAGCTATTTTGAAATAAAAGGTAAAGTACTCTTGTGTTCCGCTTTTTATTTTTTTAATAACATTGATTAATGGTAGTGGTTAAGATAATTATAATGCAGTGTGTGTGAGCGTGCGCAAAATGTCTAATAATTTCCAAAATTACTGAAGAAAACAATAAGGTGTTTTATCTTTCCAATTCAGCCGTCTTTCGAAAAAAAGAGAAATAACGCATCTGCGCAGGGGTGAAATCACAGGGGATACCGAATTCCATGGGGTACCAAAATCAGCGTCACGTCGGCCCTGGTAGCAGCATGAAAAATGTCCCATTAACGACCTAACAGCAAAATGAAATCTAAATGTTATCCATGCACAGAACTGCATAAAACGTAATTTAGCAAAACCAAATGATTAAAAAAAAAAAAAAACAGTTTCCTGAATTAAAACAGTATCCAAAGTCAGTATTCAAAATTGCAGAATATAGTGCTCGATAAGGCCCAAATGTCACAGATCACTTGCAAATGAAAATGCACAAAAGCAACAAAAGATCACAGATAAAAAAATGAAATACTTCACAGTATTTAAAACTGTTTAATGATTAACTGTTATATTACCCTAGCTTGTCTCGTTGGCTTTGTTTTGGCTGCATTTTCGTCAGGCGAAACTGGAGGAAGTGCTGTGTAACTACACAATATAAGACAGACTGATTTGGCATTAGAGAGATGTTTTTTTTGTTTGTTTGTTTTTTTTAAACGCGGGCTGTGATGGATATTCAGATAAATTGTAACATTGTCTTTGTATTAGTAAACTGGTGACGGCGTAGGAAATCGCGTGTGACGGACGGGTAAGTGCATTCATTTGTTGCATATATGTAATGGGGATTGATTTTATTTTTAATACAAGGGCGGTAAAACGTGACTGACGTGTATCTGGGTAATGGATATCCTGACTATAGGCACAACTGTAAAACCGATGGGGGCCAAGGTTTCCCTTTCAATTGTTTCTTTTAACTTGGAGTGGCAAAGTGGTTTGTAGTGCGCAGGTGCAGGGGTGATGTGGTGCTCAGGACAAGACACCAGACAGTTCATGGTAAAACAGCTTTTTATTTAGCTGGGTTGTGTGCCGGCAACACTTAAATAATAAGCACAGGCCCTACACAGCAATAGTATTGCTCTGTGCAAAACAATAATACAACATGGTTTATAACACACAAACACAACACGGTCACAAGTACACAGTGAGTGCTCTTAGTGTAGGTGGTGAAATAGGTACATAGGTACAGGTAAATTGCTCAGGAGGGATGTGAAGTCTGGGTTTGGAAACTGGCCCCTTAGCATCAGCTCCCGGATTGGTTAGCCATCTAACAATGACAAACAAGAACATAAGAAAGTTTACAAACGAGAGGAGGCCGTTCGGCCCATCTTGCTCTTATGGTTAGTAGCTTATGGATCCCAGAATCTCATCAAGCAGCTTCTTGAAGGGTCCCAGGGTGTCAGCTTCAGTAACATTACTGGGGAGTTGGTTCCAGACCCTCACAATTCTGTGTGTAAAAAAGTGCCTCCTATTTTCTGTTCTGAATGCCCCTTTATCTAATCTCCATTTGTGACCCCTGGTCCTTGTTTCTTTTTTCAGGTCAAAAAAGTCCCCTGGGTCAACATTGGCTATACCTTTTAGGATTTTGAATGCTTGAATCAGATCACCGCGTAGTCTTCTTTGTTCAAGACTGAATAAATTCAATTCTTTTAGCCTGTCTGCATACAACATGCCTTTTAAACCTGGGATAATTCTGGTTGCTCTTCTTTGCACTCTTTCGAGAGCAGCGAACACTTCTCACAATATATCCAAGCATCTTGTTGGCCTTTTTTATAGCTTCCCCACATTGTCTAGATGAAGACATTTCTGAGTAAACATAAACTCCTAGGTCTTTTTCATAGATTCCTTCTTCAATTTCAGTATCTCCCATATGATATTTATAATGCACATTTGTTATTTTTTCTGCTATATACTGTACAGTGCTTTGCGATACTTTTGTATAAAAAGCGCTATATAAATGCAATAAATAAATACATAAATAATTAGGTTGTGTAGTAATTAATTGTAACAGCTATTGTGTAACTACAGTTAAGGTTCTTACTTAAGCATAAACATCTCTCTCTTTTATTTCAGTTACATATCATTGTTTTGAAGGCTGGAGAGCAGCCTACATTAAAACGCTGCTCACAATGTCCATTGTATCACTGTCCTTTTTGTAAGCTATCTATATATAAACCAATGGCCCAATATAGCATAAACTGACACTTGGAGGTCCATCTTAAACGGGCAGTACAGCATAAAGGTTTGTTTCATGTTTACTTTTTTTATGCAATACAATTTTTATATGCTTTCAACTTAAGTTTACAAGTCAAGTTGTAAACTTCATTGTACTAAAGAGACATATTAATCTGTCATTTCAAATATTCTTTTGGAGAATACATTTTTTTTTCTCACATTGACATTTGTAAAATGTCACAACTGCTTTTGTTAAAAAATATTCAGTCTTAATTTTTGACTACAAATTTTGACTACTTGAAAATTGCTTGAAACTATTTTTGTTTTGTCAATTATCCCAATTATATGATGCACAAATATATGGTTGTAAGCAGACCTGGGCTCAGTTACAATTGTAATGATGGAATTAAAAATTATAATTGTTACTATAGTTGAACCTGGGCTAATTGTAATTATATCATTGATCAATTACAGTTCAATCACACCTATGTCATGCTTATTTTTTCAGAAATTGATAAACACATGTAATCCACTAACCTGGGAATCTCTGGAACTGCTCTGGCCTGGTTCTCCTCCAACCTCTCCAACCGCACTTACCAGGTAACCTGGCATGGAGCAATCTCCACACCTTGCCCTCTCTCAACAGGAGTCCCCCAAGGGTCAGTCTTGGGTCCTCTCCTGTTCTCTCTCTACACCCGCTCCCTGGGCCCCCTCATCGCATCCTATGGTTTCTCATACCATTTCTATGCTCATGATGCTCAGATTTTCCTCTCCTTCCTCACCTCTGACACCACCGTCCTCTCCCGTATCTCTACCTGTTTGTCTGCTATCTCATCCTGGATGCATTCGCATCACCTCAAGCTCAACCTCTCTAAATCTGACCTCCTTTTCTTTCCTCCTTTTCCTCTTCCCCCTCCTCTGATCTCTCTATCTCCATTCCTCTTGAATCTACCACACTCTCCCTCCTCCTCAGCTAAGAACCTCAGAGTCACCCTGGACCCCTGCCTCTCTTATTCCCAGCACATCTCCACTCTGGCACGCACTTGCCGATTCTTCCTGAGCAACATACAAAGAATCCGACCCTTCCTCACCAACTACGCCACCCAGCTCCTGGTCCAGGCCCTGGTACTCTCCCATTTAGACTACTGCAACTCCCTCCTGGCTGGCCTCCCTGCATCCACAACCCATCCGCTCCAGCTCATCCAGAACTCCGCTGCTCGCCTGGTGTTCTCTCTGCCTCGCTTCTCCCACGCAACTCCACTACTCCGCTCACTCCACTGGCTCCCGATCACCACTCGCATCGAGTTCAAGACTCTTGTACTCGCCTACAGATGCCTTGACCAGACTGCACCCAGCTACCTCCAGACCCTCATCTCTTCCTACACCCCCACACGACCTCTCCACTTCTCCTGCACTAGAAGACTGGCTGTACCTCCTCTACGCTCCCCTGCCTCCAGAGCCTGCTCCTTCTCCACCCTTGCCCTGCAGTGGTGGAATGACCTTCCTACAGATGTCAGGACTGCCCAGTCCCTGACCACCTTCCGGCGCCTCCTCAAGACTCACCTCTTCAGACAGCACCTGTAGAACTCCTCTTTTCCCTCTGGACACTATCACTCTTTCTTAAATGCGCTTTACTTGCTCTTATCTGCTCCCTATTTTATTGCATTTTATCCTAATTTAATTTAGAGTATTGTAATCTGTCACAAGTGTTATTTAATCTGCAGTATTTTGTATTTAATTATATTCTGATGTAACTATCACTGACACTGTTATCTGCTCTGTTATTGAATCATATTTTGTCATATACTTGTACTTGCTAGAACCGAAGTCATTGTATTTTATCTTGCTCTTAATTGTATTAATACTTGTACTGTGATTCTTGAAATGTATTTTTGTTTACGACTGTAAGTCGCCCTGGATAAGGGCGTCTGCTAAGAAATAAATAATAATAATAATAATAATAATAATAATAATAATAATAATAATGATATGATTATTTTGCTGAATAAACATTACAAATATACCTGTTTATATTACTGTGTATGTTTAGTATAATTGTAACTATAATGGTAACTGAACAAAATAGAACTATAATTGTAATTTCAGCTAACAATTGACCCCAAGTATAGTTGTAAGAACCCCTTTGTACAGATCCATCTCTTCAACACATTTCCTAATCTCTCTCTTTAGAATACACAATATGCAACCTGGACTGCAGACCAACTGGACATTTTCATTGTATCAGTTGTTCAAAGACATGGATAAGGAGGCAAGATATAATAAATAAACTTTCAGTATGCCATCAAAAGCAGACTCGGTGAGAGGCTCAGTGAGTCTGAATCCCAACCTAATGCTCCATCACTGGAACCAAGCCCTTCCACAAGCCACAGCACACCCTCATTGCAGTTACAGGCACCCTGTCCTGTGCAAGAGGTCACCTCTGTTCCTCTAGGGAAAATTTGTAAGTGTGCTGTGCCCGCATTGCAAAATTATTTTAAACAGAAACTAAAATAGTAGTTTTTAACCACTATCACTGTACACAAACTCATTTATGGTAAACATGATACTTACCGTTGCGATGCCAATTATAACACTGACAGAAATATGCCAAAAAAATTTCTAAAGACTCAACTTTCTAAACAGCTTCAACTTCTCCAGAAACAGGGGACTGTGCTGGGGTATCTGGGGGAGTGGCCTCCATTGTGATGTATTTCCATTGAGAAATTACTTGTGTTGTGGGCTTTTTGTATTTGTTTTTTTTGTTTGTGTTTTGTGCTTTTGTTTTTTTGCATTTTCGGTTTTTGCATTTGTATTTTTTGATTTGTATTTGTGTTTTTCAATTTGTATTTCTGTTTTTTTATTTGTATTTGTATTTGTGATTTTCGAGTTTGCATTTGTGTTTTCTTATTTGTATTTTTTCATTTGAATTTGTGTTTTTCAATTTGTACTTGTGTTTTGCACTTCAGGGCCACCGTACGTACTCCTCAAATTCAGGCCCCTCAATCTTAAATGTTGCAAAATGACAACAACTGTTTGCATAATTTCTATACATTTAAATCTATGTTTATCATAATATCTCCAGTAAATGCATTATCTTGCAGACACGGCACAAAGTTACTCTAATTACTTTTTGTTTAAAAGTTAGTAAAATGACAATAAGTAAATATGTATCTGATTTAAAAAGTGTCTGATTCATAAGATGTGAAACACTACCAACTATAACTGAAAATTAAATAACAAATAAATAAACACTGTCATGAGATTTACAATCCAATAAATAACTAATATTGCTTCTGTTCAAATCTAGTAATTTATAATAATGTATAAATTAATAATGTGTTAATAATTTGTATATATTCCAAAGCAGCATTCAAAAAAAATGTAAATAGGGTAAATGGCAAACTAGGTTAGCAAAGCTAAATTGAAAGGGAAAAAAAAACATTTATGCCAGGGAAAGTTTGACCTAAAATGCTGCTTTTATTTTTTTTTCTTTTCAAATATCTCCATAAGTACACTCTTGACCACAAAGCCGACTCAGAAATAATTTTATAAATTAAATTACACAATACGATTTTTTCTAATTCAGCTAATTCCTCAGCAACTGTGTTTTTATTGACTTTACTAGATTTATGCATTTAAATACCATTCACTTATTATGAAAGCAGTACGACATATTTACTAATTTACAAAAAAATGTAATAATACCTTGAAGACAAGAAGTTTAAAATATTAGCCTGTGCCATGCCAGAGGCTCTCTTGGCAGCCTTCCTGAGTTTTTTGTAACCAGTGAAAAATCAGCCTTTTCCACAGCTAGCCAGTCAGAAGTGATAGGGGTGGGACGTAAACACCCCCTCAGCTATTTCGGAAAGAAGAGTGTGTCAAGTGAAACAAAGCACCAGCTTCATATAGGATATGTATATGTATGCAATAAGGGCCGACAGGGTGTCTGTATAAGTCTACTATACGGACGCCTCAGGGCATTGTGTGGCACAAGACGAAATCGAGTGCCTCTAACCCCAGAGAAGTCCATATATTCGATGTATACGGACACCCTGAATGGCCTTGCATTTATAATCCAGGTCAAACCGTGTATTTGAAAATAAAAAGCATAAGTAATTTTTAGGGCAAAACATCTTTTTTTTTTAAAAGTAGTCCCATTTATAACTTTGAACTACACCTAAGTTAACCTGAGTAAATTGACTTATTTGAAACATACAAAAGTAAATAAATATTTATTTTTGATGTGATGAATTTTACATTGCCATTGAAAAAATCCACCAGGAGGCGGAGCTGTTGCTGTTGTTTCAGCAGAACGGGAGTAATAAAAATATATAAAATAATGATGTCTCGGATTTCAGTCATTTTTCAAGGTCTGTGTCAGACAGTGGTGGATAATGTGCAGAAATGTCTTTTTGTGTTTTTCTGTAGCATTTACAAACCGCTAAAAATACATTATTTGAAGTGATAAAGTCGAAGTGAGTGAGTATAAAGACAGCAAATTATTCATATTTTTGGGGTATTTTTTGTGTTTTGCTATCTTCCAGTTCATTTCATTGTTCTTCATCCAAATTGTCATGTCTGTTTACTACTTTTGGGATTTTTTTGTTGATAATTGGTCACTCAGTTTTATAATTACTGTACATCTGTAACTGTAAACAAGATGGATACCAGTACTTTAAATTCTGTGAGGCAGTGCAGTGATTTTGAATATGTGACAAGGCTCCAACTTTCCGTACCATCCAATATACAGACAGCTGGAACCTTGCTCAACCAATCACATTGCTTGTTTCACGTTCCATTGCCAGCCCTGGATTACAAATGAGTATATAGTTTTGGTTTGAAGTTCAGAGGTACACATGTTTAAATGATTGCTTGGCAAATTGCATGGCAACAGAATGAACAAAGTGAAACAAAAACAAAAAAATGTGTCTAACGGACAAAGTATAGCGGTAAAATTTTAAATAACTTTAGCATAACAGAGGCAGAAGTGTTAAAGGGACTAGGAGCTCTTAAAATAAATAAATCCCCTGGGCTGGATGAGATCCTCCCAATAGTACTCAAAGAAATGAAAGAAGTTATTTACACACCGCTAAACAAGATCATGCAACAGTCTCTTGACACAGGGGTTGTACCGACAGACTGGAAAATTGCAAACGTAATACCGATCCACAAAAAGGGAGACAAAACCGAACCAGGTAACTACAGACCAATAAGCCTGACTTCTATTATATGTAAACTTATGGAAACTATAATAAGATCCAAAATGGAAAATTACCTATATGGTAACAATATCCTGGGAGATAGTCAGCATGGTTTTAGGAAAGGGAGATTGTGTCTAACTAACCTACTTGCCTTTTTTGAGGATGCAACATTGAAAATGGATAATTGCAAAGCATCCGACATGGTTTATTTAGATATCCAGAAAGCTTTTGACAAAGTCCCGCATAAAAGATTAATTCTCAAACTGAACGCAGTCGGGATTCAAAGAAATGCATGCACATGGATTAGGGAGTGGTTAACATGTAGAAAACAGAAAGTACTGATTAGAGGAGAAACTTCAAAATGGAGCGAGGTAACCAGTGGTGTACCACAGGGATCAGTATTAGGTCCTCTGCTATTCCTAATCTACATTAATGATTTCGATTCTGGTATAGTAAGCAAACTCGTTAAATTTGCAGACGACACAAAAATAGGAGGAGTGGCAAACACTGTTGCAGCAGCAAAGGTCATTCAAAATGATCTAGACAGCATTCAGAACTGGGCAGACACATGGCAAATGAAATTTAATAGAGAAAAATGTAAAGTATTGCATGCAGGCAATAAAAATGTGCATTATAAATATAATATGGGATATACTGAAATTGAAGAAGGAATCTATGAAAAAGTCCTAGGAGTTTATGTTGACTCAGAAATATCTTCATCTAGACAATGTGGGGAAGCTATAAAAAGGCCAACAAGATGCTCGAATATATTGTGAGAAGTGTTGAATTTAAATCAAGGGAAGTAATGTTAAAACGCATTAGTAAGACCTCACCTAGAATATTGTGTTCAGTTCTGGTCACCTTGTTACAAAAAGGATATTGCTGCTCTAGAAAGAGTGCAAACAAGAGCGACCAGAATTATCCTGGGCTTAAAAGGCATGTCGTATGCAGACAGGCTAAAAGAATTGAATCTATTCAGTCTTGAACAAAGAAGATTATGCGGCAATCTGATTCAAACATTCAAAATCCTAAAAGGTATTGACAATGTCGACCCTGGGGACTTCTTTGACCTGAAAAACGAAACCAGGACCAGGGGTCACAAATGGAGATTACATAAAGGGACATTCAGAACAGAAAATAGGAGGCACTTTTTTACACAGAGAATTGTGAGGGTCTGGAACCAGCTCCCCAGTAATGTTGTTGAAGCCGACACCCTGGGATCCTTCAAGAAACTGCTTGATGAGATTCTGGGATCAATAAGCTACTAACAACCAAACCATCAAGATGGGCTGAATGGCCTCCTCTCGTTTGTAAACTTTCTTATGTTCTTATGGATATAGTCAAGGAACTGGGACTGGAGGACAGAGGGCTCAATGCTGGTCAGCTTACGGCAGTAAGGGAACTTGGATGTGTTCAGCATATCTGATGTGGATCTTGGATGTACTGGTCCTCTCGTTTGTAAACTTTCTTATGTTCTTAAAACTTGTTGTCATTCAGACAAATTTTTTTGTTACGGGCATCAGGCAAAATGCATTCCACACCCCTGTTACCACAGAACTGTTCAAACAGATGCCCGCTGGATGTACTTCAAGAGCTCATGGACCCGAGGCATTGGGTAGGCATCCAAGTGAGTCTTGTTATTGAGTCATCAGTAATCAACACAATCGATATGATCCTTCCTGCTTCTCCATTAAAACCATAGGAGATGACCAGGCTGAAGATAACTGCTCAATCATACCATCTTTAATCATCTGCTCCAGATGTTGTTGTATAATGGTGCACTTCAGGGGTGACACTGCAGAAAGGTATTTGCCATTTTTGTGTTCACTTAATATCAGGGGTGTCAAACTCCAGTCCTCGAGGGCCGCAGGGTCTTCTGGTTTTCATTCCAACTTAAGCTCTCAATTAACATAATTGATCTAATTATTTGTTGAATTTGACATATTTAATATTTTTCAAGGTCTTTTACAGTTAATGGTTTTAAAAATGCACTTGATTCAAGGTACACTAACTATGAAACATTCTGAGGCCTGAAGAGAAGTGTTAAATGTGTACAGTTAATCAAAAAATTAGACCAATTAAGTAATTGAGAGCTTAGGTGGAATGAAAGCCACAAGACACTGCGGCCCTCCAGGAACTGAGTTTGACACCACTGACTTGTATAGATAAGGAAAAATACTATTAAAAAAAGACTTGACTTTACCACAACGGGTGCATCTTTCCTGTAGATAAATGTCAGATCTATAAAGTGATGGCAATATACTGTATGTACGTACAGTATTGAATACTTTTTACTGGAATTGTTTTGCTAGCTCTATGAACTTTTAGAACATGTTTCTTCGGAATTAAATGAGCTCCGTTTACAGTAACTCAACTTGTACAAAAAGCTGCTTGACAGATTTGGCAAATAGTACTTCCAAGTAAGTGTTCTTATGCAACTGGACACATTTGGCATATTAAAATATCATGAAATAGTACTTCCAAGTAAGTGCTCTAGTGCTGTTGCCAGAGTTTAGGGATATATGGAAAGTATCATTATACACTGCATTCCCAGAATAATCTTTTGGGATTTAACTTTTATTTTACAAAAAATCAGTTTTATAGTCACCAGCAACCAGGGGTGGCTGGGGCTGGTTCCTGTCTCCGGAGGCTGCAAGGATTGGGTGCTCCTGTGGCTGGTCCTCTCCCTCCGTCATTGCTGCATTCACAGTACTGCCAGGCCGCTCCATAGTCTAAACCACCTCTCCCTCTGTCGCCAGCTCCAAGGCCTCCTGTAATGTCGGGACCTGTACACGCAGCTCCCCAGCTCCCAGTGCCTCTACGAACTGGTTCTTGGCTAACTCCTCTGGGACATCACGTGGCATCGCCAGTCCGTCTACTGCTGCGTAGCTGCCTCAGGGTCTCGCATGGTTTCCTCATCCTGATACGGAGCTTGTTACACAGCAGCCCGGGCTGTTGGCTGCTGCCGAAACAGCACCGCAATGCCTGGGTGAGAGCGCTTTAGTCTAGCCTCTACTTGGGCTTAGTGTCAGGAGGCAGGGCAGCATGTCTTCGGGAGGGCTTCATTGTGCTCAATCCACCGCCCGTTGTACTTGGGGGGGCTTGCAAGTGCCTCCCTGGAGAGGCCATCCCCATCAGCTCCTGCTTCTGGTTCCCTGTTGGCCGTCAGCTCAAGCTTTTCCACGCAAGGTAGTCACCCGCTGCTGCCCTTCCTCTGCCACCTTCTTCAATCTCTTCCCACTACTGACACTGATGTTGTATGTACTAGATTTTAGGCACCCGAGGTGCTTTATTAAGACTGCTCAAACAATAAGCTGCCCGCAACAAACTCAAAGCACAGCACATAAAAACACCCGACCCCAACCAACCAACACAAGCCACCCCAGGAAAAATGGTGCCAAATTACAAATCTAACAAAAGCAAAACCAACCACTTCTGGTGATGACACCCACCTGTCTGCTAGCTGAGGCTGCGCCCAACTCACCCAGCAGATGGCGCTATGCTTTGTGCTACAATATATATATGGGTACTTGTGATGGTCATGGAACCAGCCTGCCATGATGTCAAGAAACTATTTGGGCAACAGGCTGCAGGTGTGGCTAATTAGGGGTTAATCTTTGAAACTATTTAAGCCCAATTATGCCAGATTGGCCCTGCACCTGTAGCCTGTAGAAACCAGTTACCTGGTGAGATGGGGTACACCCCGCCCCTGTGTGTATTTGTGTTATTTTGTATTCTTATTTGTTGTTTTGTTATTTAAAATGTACTGTTTGGTGTATTTAAAAACAAAAAAAAAACAAAAAACAAAAAAAACACATGGGATAAGTATAGTTTGTGAAAAGTAACTATTTGAAAATAATTAAATAGATATCGCAGAAAGTAACTTATTTTAAAATAATTAAATACAAATTGTAAATAATTGAAAATAATTAAATACAGATTGCAGAAAGTAACTATTATCTGAAAATATTTAAATATGGTTTGTGGAAATCAATTATTATTTGAAAATATTTAAATATGAGTAAAGTAGTTGAAATACTTTGAAATACTTGAAACTCTTCATAAATATGTAACTAACATACAACAGCCTAATTATTATCCTGCTTTCTAAGCAGGTTAAGCCTTGTCCTTGTTAGCCACTCAATTATCTTTTGGAAAGTACTCTATTTCAATTAGATTTAATTGAATAGATCAAATTCATTGAACTATTTGAATATTTTATTTCAACGGGTAAATATTTGAAAACAAATATCTCTAACAACTGGTTTAATGGCCTGTTTTGAAGTTATTGAATTGAACATGTTTAGCATTTTCCTCGTAGAAATCCTCAAACACCATGTAGTAATTGCAAGACTTGGTACATAATTATACATTTAGGGTAATAATTAGGTTTGAGTTTTTGATTATTCGTTAACTATTTGGGAATTGTTGAAGATATATAATGACTTACTCTAAACTTTTGCCCAATATTTCTAAGATAGTTTGGAAACACTTGCGGATTCTACATAATTCAGAAAAATTTAAAAAAGTATTTCTTAAGGCCCCAGTTGTAGCATTCAAAAGGGAAGCTAATTTAGGTGATATTTTAGTTCACAGTAAACATAAAAGAATAATTGACAAAATAGGTTCTACGAACATGTGCACCAGTAGATGTAAAGTGTGTAAATACATAGATAAAAGTAAATTTCTAGAAAAAAGTAATTTCTAGAAATTATACATTTCCATTGGGGTATTTAAACTTTTGACTACAACTATATATATATATATATATATATATATATATATATATATATATATATAGATAGATAGATAGATAGATAGATAGATAGATAGTAAATCTATGTAAATCTCAATGGGTTTGTGTTATTATCCTATAATAAATAAAATATAGTATTCAAATGAGAGGACATGACTCAGAAAATACATTACAATGAAATTACAAGGAAATTACAATGCATTTTAAAAGAGTGTTCCCAAATCTCACTCATTTGGATGTTCTGACCTTGACAATCTGCTTTCCAGGAATAATCTTTTGGGCTTTCACTGTTTTTTCAGCTGTTCAGTAGTTTTGGCTGTGGCTATTCCAGGCAAGACATGAGCAATCATAGAATCATTATAGTTTCTATAACAGTGTAATGTTGCTGCTGACCTAAATCTTATAAATATACCTAAATCTTATAAATAAATAAAATCATTCAGCTGTCTAACTAAAATTAGATTTGGAAAATTCAAAGTATAGCTACACTAGTCTAAATGAATGATTATTATGCTCTGAACTGCAGATGGCATTGAGTGCTGCTTTTATCTTGAGCATGTTTATTGTTTTTATACAACATACATGGATTGTTCCAAAATACAATACAAGTTATACATTTTGCATGCTTTGTTGTAGGGGTGAAAGCTTGGAGGGTAATAGGTAGCATTCAGCAGGTTTTAGTCAATCACCAGGCAGCTGAATGGGGGGGTCATGTGTATGGTTGAGTATTGGCCTGTAGGCAAATAAGCCGTAATGTCTTAAACAGAAAACAGTAAATCACACAACACTGCCAATTACATCGCTGCACTCTTCCCCTTTATCCAGGACGGTCAGTCTCAGCCAACCTATGAAAATCACAGTCATTTTATTGAAAGTTTCTAACTTCAGTTCAGGTGATAGAACTGATGCAGTTGCCAGAGTGCAGGTCTATATGAAAACTAACAGTATACTACTGCATTCCAGGAATAACCTTTTGGTGTTTAACTTTTTTATTTTACTAAACAGCAGTGTGCTGGGGTACCCACGCCCCTGTGTGTGTTTTGTTTTATATATATGTATGTATGTAGT